>JANSTT010004450.1:0-30311 GCA_026745375.1 Platyura marginata
TATATAGAGTGTACATATATATCTCTTTGTCTGTGTGTGCGTTCGTGTATGTATCTATGCCTTGTAAGTTGTTTTATTTAATTATTTGAAGAATGGAAAATAATTGTTTTGAAACTAATTTTTGTTGGCTTTAATGGGAAAGATGGTACAATGTTAATAGCAAACAATATTCACAAAGAAGAAATTGTGCCACGGTAGAATTAAGTGAAACTTTACCATGTTTTGTGGATGAAAAGAAAATGGTTCGAATTAAATTCGGTTGGGTTAGGTGCACAAAAAGATATTTGAATTCGAAATATAACTACATCGAAATAATTTAGTATATAATAATGGTAGACATTTTGGAAAACAAAAACATACCTACATTAGTATTTTCAGTTTAATTATCATTTTGCTTGTAATTAAGAGTTTTTACATGAACGGTTTAAAGACGGAGATGTTTCAGTAAACAGCTAAGAGATATTTCAAGTCATACATAGGGGTTTGAAAGTATCTATATTGTTTAATTTGATGCTCTTTAACACCTATAAAATATGAAGGCAATAAAGACAATTATAAAACACACTTAATGAACTTAATTAACGGAATTATATACAAATATATGTATATTAGGTGTTAGCGAAAATAACATCTTTTATTTTAAGAAAATAAAACTTTTTTTTACAAAATCAAGCCTTTTAATTCTAAAATGCAAAACTTTTTTTGTAACACAAACGCAAAAGTGAGTCCAATGGACTCCGCATATAATTTCTATAAAAATTAAAGTTTTTGGACCGTTTGTTTCAAAAAATTTTAATTTTATTTAGGTTAACGTGTTGAAAAAAATAGCGTTCACCGAATATCTTGACCGTTTTTTTGGCGGTTTTTTTTAAAAAGTGACACAATTTTGAACTTTCTTAATATTAAAGATATGATTTTGAAACTTTGTATTTCTATATTATTTCAAATTTCTAGCATTTTTTGCCAAATAACATTTTTGGAAAATGTTAACCCTTTAAGGGCAATCATTTTAAACATGTAAGGGTTAACCAAAAAAATATTTCTAATTTCGTTTAACGAATTTTTGTTCGGTTACTGTTAGGTGATAGATGTTCTGGAAGGAATTAACGGTCAATATCGAACGGAAGAATCATATTTGATAAAAATTTTGATTTTTTCAACGTATTTCTAAAAATTGGTTTTTATTTATTTTTATTTGATCTAGAAAAATAAGTTATTTCACGATCTTTTAAATGCGCAGTAAAGAAAAAATAAATGCATCTCTAAGAAAAGAAACAAAAAAAATAGAATAAATGTTATTTTAGCAATTATCCATGATCTACAACTTTCACTTTATATTGCACAATCAAACCACTCAGCATTGACACTAATTTAAATCACCAATTAACATAGCTAATGATCACTAATTTAAATATATTTTTTATAAACTTAAAACATCATAAAAACACCAGCTCAAAATAGACTATTTGTCTTCAAGAGTTGTTTGTGGTTTCATATTAAAACGTATAGCAATAAAAAAGCTCCAAAATTAGAAAATCAATGTTGGCAACATAAATTTTGAGATCCCTCACTATGTTTTATGTTCGTTGTTTTTTTTTTTTTCTTGTTGACATTTTTAATTTTATTTATTAATTTGATTCTCTTTTTTTTTTTTTCTTTTCTTAATAAAACCGACAAATTTTGCCGCTATTATTTCCTCATACATACAAAAAAAAAAAAACACGTGTGAGCGGCATCTTATTATTACTATTATTATTATTATGTATTATTGTTATTACAATTTTTTTTTTTCCAAAAATTATCTATCGTTCACACCTGTTTTGAATTTTTGAGAGAAACTAATAAAATAATCATAAATTTCAAGATAAATTATTGGAGGTTTTGCCTTTGATATCATTTTTTGGTTTAGGGTCATTTCTGACAGGCGGCATTTTTGTTGGGCGTTTTAATTATATGGTTTTTTGCTGAATTTTTTATTAGATTTGGCAAGCGAATTGGTGTTGTTGATCTTGAAGATGATAAAATCGCAAACGTGGGATATTCCATTCATTAAAAATGGACATTTAACGTAAATTTTTTTTTTCTTTTTTAATATTTTGTGTTTTTTTTTATGAAATAGTTATTATTTATTTAAAAAGATGGAAATATAAATTACAATTTTACACAGATTTAATTTGATTAAGCAAAAATCATAAATAAATTACAATCAGATTATATTGTAATAAGGTGTAGGCTTAATTCATAATATCTTATTTTGTCAATTTTTTTTTTTAACATATTGCATATTAATACATTTGTTTTTCAATTTGCATATACACACTTAATAAATATGTTATTTGGTTGCATAACTTTTTTTATATGATTTTTATTTGCTGCTAATAACAAACAGTTCTAAATAATATTTTTTTACTACAAATTTCTTAATTTTTTTTTTTTTTTTTTTTTTTTAATATCCAAAAAATAAGTTTTCTACACTTGGTTAACTGTTTAAAACAATCACGGCTACAATTTAGAGAGTTAAAAGTTCACTTAAATTTAAAAGTAAATAATTCTAAGAAAAAATATCCAATTTACAATGGGAGGAGAGGTGGAGATTTTGCTTGTTTTGTAGACAATAGATATATAAATCCTCGCAAAAATCACACTTTTTATTGAATAAACTTAAAACTAAGTTAAAAGTTCTAAGATAAAACCTAATGAAACCAAATGGCTCAGTGGTAGAGGTAATGCCCTTGGAATGGGAGGTCCCGGGTTCGATCCCTGTCTGAAAGTAAAATATTGAGTGTTATTCTCTTGTACGGAGTTTGAGCTTTGGGCCGATTGGGTCTGGATTCCACTTAAAACTGTTGGTATAGACCTAGGGCATCATTTTAAGGAATAACTAATTGCTAAAAATTGTCGATTCAACGAAGGAAACATTTCAAATGTTAGAAAAAACATCTAAAGTATAAGAATTTGTGGAATTTGGCAGTTAACAGAAATGAAGTAAAAGTAGAAAGATAGAGGCCCTCCGCTGGCTGTACTAAGAAAACTCTATTAAAACGGAAGGCAAAATAATCACAACGTAAATCTCTGGGCTAATAATTCCCTACGATAAATAAAAAAAATTTATTTTTCGATTAACTTGAAGCAAATATATTTAAAAAAAAAATAATTAAAAACAAATTCTATTGATTTTATGGAAATTGGTTTTCTTTAATTATTACTCGTATGTATAGACTATAGACATCAATAAGTGTGTATAATTATATACCTGCTACCTACATATATACGTCGGTCCTAAAATTTAACTTACATAAATATCCAACTGTGTTGTTCTATTAAAAATTCATTTTTAAACAGACAATTTTTTTTTATTGTTATTAAAAAAAAAACGAAACAAACGACTGCGCCAATTTGTAATTTAATACAAATGAAAAATCAAACATTTCTCATAACATTGAGCCTGATTAATTCTTCCATCGAATTTTTTTTTTGTTTTGTATTTTTTTCTCAACATTTTAATTCTCTAAAATTATTTAATTTCAAAGCCCGTTATGCATGCCTAATACCAAAATTGATTAACATCTTAGGAATTCGAAATGCATCAAATTATGGTATTTTATGTTCTTGGAAGTGTCTCAGATATCAAATCTTAATTTTTTCTCTTTTTTTTCTCTCTTTTCTTATTCAAGTTTTGTTTGTTTCAGTTTTTTTTTTTTTCCAAAATAAATATAAGAAAAATATCAAATTAATTTTGTCTGATGTGCTTTGTATATCTTCTAATGGGTTTCATCATATCTCAAAAAAAAAACAAAAAAACCAAAAAAAATTCTAATAAAAAACTCAATTAGATATCTTCTCCAATTTGAATTAGTGGATACACGATAACACCTTTATTTACAACATTTATGTTGCATAATTATCAATAATGCAGTAATTTGAGATATCAGCCATATAGTAAAAAATTGTTGCTATAAAAGTGATTTGAATGGCCCCTTAATGGGCTACAAAATCAAATTAAACACTGTAAAACGCTTTCGGCTATTATGTACACAACTCTTTTTCATAAAAAAAAAAAATTAAATCGATTTTTTTTTAATATTGTGCCTGAATAAAAACACACAATACATAAAATTGTTAAACGATTTGATTGTTTCTGTCTGGTGCCTTTTGTGTTCATGTTCAGGTTCACGTAACTCTATAATTCTGGTAAATTGGGCTACATTTTGATTGTTCTATTTGAAAATCTACGCTAATTTTTTTGTTTTTTGTTTTTTATTCTTTTTTTTTTACCCAACATATGAAGAACAACGTATGAAGATGTTCCAACTTTTTATTATTGTTAATCTATTCTATTCGTATATATAGGTAATCTTTTCTTGTTCATGGATTAGTAATTTGGAACTCGCCTTATAAATATACACATGAAATACATTGATTTATTGTAATCGGTGTAGTATAGTATTGCGTATAAACATTTTATTATTGTATTAAAATTGTCAAAAATTGTAAATTGGCTAAGTGCGTGAGTAATTACCCTTAATCTGACAGGTGCCTCACAATTAATCTTAAGTAGTTTTTCTGTGTTATATATTGTACCTAAGTTTCCGGTATCCGTACAACGTTTTAGTCAATAATTTCGAACCCTCTTGAATGGCAATCGACACATTTAATTCTAAAGCCATTACACGGTAAAAAAAATTAGGTCCAGAAAATCCAAGAAAATGTTAAAAATTTAATAAAAATACTTCTTTTTTTAAAAATAAATAATTAATTCAAAATATCAGAAGATAAAATATGCTACTCTCTTTACCGAGCTTTCTACATAGTTACGTTTGGTTTGAAATCTCTTTTAAGTCGTGATATCTATTAATGTCATCCTTTTAAAAATTCGTCTCAAATTAATACTATTCATAAAACCATAAAATAAATAAATAAGAAGCCCTTGCTGACTTTTATATTGTATATAATCACCATTTTAAAAGAAAAAAAAAGAAAAAAACTAATTTTTATTATGTCATTTCATTTGCTCGACATTTTTTCTATAAGTAAAATGTTTCTAGACGTAACTAAATTATTCTATGAAAATTAAATCTTTTCTGACAGATAAAAATCACCCCCTAATGCTTAATAGCTTATAAATATTTATTTAATTATTTGTTTTTCTTTTTTCTTTTTTTTTTTATAAATGTCGTGAATAGGCGCACGCGTCTTCATCACAGATACTAATCATTATTTGATAGTGTGGGGTATTAAATGTCCCAGCAATAAAAGTTTAAATTATTTATAATCCACTGTTGTTAAGACAGATTTTCTTACCGACTACACTATATAATACTGAGGCTTAGTCAAAATAATGAAATACTAAGTATCTGTAAAGTAAACTTTTCTAAATCTGGATAAAGTATAACGACACTATATGAATTAATCCTATTTTTCGTGGATTAAGTGTTTAAATAATGTTTCCCATTTAGTGGTTTTGTTAGAATTCTCTCCCACCGAAATATGTAGGTATATGGATGGGGTTATATTTTACCCCACGATATCAAGTTCCTTAGAACAAAAATCCATATGGAAGAATGTGTTAAAATCACTGTTCACGAAAAAAACAACTCGTTTATCGTATATAATATGGGTATGTGTGGTATTTTACTATATATATCAGAATTTGTTGTGTGTGTTTTTATATTTTTATATATACAATTTTTTTTTTTTTTTGGTTGTGGCTTGTGGAGTATCCTTTTGTGCAAAGAACTTTAATGAATAATTTAACGTCAAATGGAACAAGAAATATGTGGATAATTTGTTGTACATTCATAAACGTGAACCTTATAATTAGGGCGTACATAATAAATATTAATTAGGGATGCGTTGGTGTCACTTTCTGATGGTATATTTTACTGTATAATAATAGTTATTCTGACTTAGTAAACCACACAGTTTAATACATACAAACATGTGATAAAGATAAATGTTTCATAATGAAAAGCCTGGAAAAAATCGTCTACCGTTATATCGTTTATATATAACGATAAAGGGAAAGGAGCGTGAATAATGTTTAAGCTTAGGACTGTATTTGTTGGCTAAATGTATATAGGTTAGAGGATTTTGGTATGTATTATTAGTATTAATATTACATCTGATGAGATTTCTACATTAACCTTATTTATATCCATTTATGAACCTACATTTTAGTCGGTCAATGAGGAACCGACCGGTAATCCAAGTATTAGATGTGTAAAAATGACAATGGATTTTGAAGAAGAAAAAATAAATTTCATAGCACCATGGTGAATTTAACAAAAATTGCTTTCCCTTTTTTAAACGCAGACAATTTTTTATTGTACTAGAGGTCAAATAAGTAAAAAAGCAATATGTGAAGAATTTTTTTAAATCTGTTCCGAGTTAGCAAGGGGTATTTATTTTGAAAATTGTCATTAAGTGTAAACTTCAAAAAATTATAACTTCGAAACCGCTAGGTCGATTTTAATGAGTTGGAGCTTATTTTTGAGGGAAATGGAAAAACTATTTGGTAAAAATTTAATTAAATTAAATTGTGGAATTTTTTCACTGCTAAAAATTAAGTTAAATCATAAAAATAAAAAAAAATTGATTTTTTTAAGATTTAAATATCGATCCCTATAGTCCTGTTCTATTTTTTTTAAATGGCCTTTCCTTGAATATATAAGAAAATCAATAACTTAAAAATAATTACAAAAGATTATAAAGAAAATTTTAAAAATTGATAATGTCCTTATATAACATATATACTATAAATGTCCATTGTGTCCCTGTTCAATAGAAAACTAATTGGATCATCATTAAAGGAATATTTAAACCACCTTTTCCCTCTATATGTCAAAGTTCTTGTCCAAAAACCATTTCAAAGGACACTTAACAAACTATTCAATTTACCCCCAGCATCTATCTAGACAAACATACACATACATACAATGTATCCATGGATATAATATAAACTCCGCTAATGTAACGATTACAATAACGCCTACTGAAAACTTTACCATCCACTTCGTTACTCTGTTAGCCTTAATAAAACCCATAAATTTGAATATATAAATATAAAACACAAAGCCTCGGCAACAGCCTTTAGTTAATGTTTAAGAAACAGATAAATTTAGCAACTTCTGTTTTTTTTTCTCTCCTTTCGTTCTTTTTTTGTCGTTCAGCAAATACTTGGCCAAATATTGAAATTGCTTTCATTGAGGATATACAACACAGACACACACACACTAAAAAAAACGTATTAAGCTCAACTCAATTTTCGACTACTATGTAAATCCCTTATTAATATTCACAATTGGCCTTCATTGCTCGCAAAACTAAATTTAAGCATGAGTCGACCGACATTCTTCCTTATTCGCATTGGCTATGCGAAGTGCACATCATCCTCCATAGCACCAGAAGAAGGAATGGTTAATTTATGTTATTTTGTTTTAAATACATATACATGCATATACAATACAAAAAGGCTATGTGTGTCTGCTTAAAATGTATTTATCGACTAAACGTGACTTAAATCGATAATTTACTGGAAAAATGAATCAAATCCACAGTAAAAAATTCAATAACCCCCAAAAACTCGGAAAGCACGTGCCTTTCTTTTCGTTTATTGTTTGTTTTTCGGCTCCTTAAACGCACCCCGCCCATCACAGCTGATGACGTGACATACCATTGGAAAAACTTCAATTGAGAATTTTACACCTCTACCAAAGAAAATCCTTTTTAATTATTTTCCTCGCACATACGATGATATGTATTAGTATTTAACACGTTTTAGATGGAGAAGGATTTCGTGCTCGTTGCTCTTTATTGAAAACAATTGAAGTTCTGTTAGTTATATATGGCGCGCAATTCAAATAATTTTCCTTTTGAAAATTAAATGCGGAAGTTTTAGAGTTTATTATGCGGAAGAAATTGTTGATTTATATGCCATCCAACATAGAAAAATGTTTTGCGCAAAAAAAAAAAAAAAAAATTTTAAGATTTATCGCTGGAAATTAATTGTGTGAATGTTTAATTAGGTACGTGACAAAAAAATCATTGAGTTTCTGTATATATATATATGTATATAGTGCCTTGATGATTTAGTATGTATGTCTCGTATTCGTATCAAAGCAATTATATGTGGTATAACTCAACGTTTATTTTATTAACGATTCCAGTTGCAGATAAATATTTATATGCGGGCTAAAATATAAATTAATCTCGATTAAATGCCTGTTTAGACTGGCTAGATAGAAAATTGCACAAGCCAAATATCTGACAAGTACTGTATAACTGACATTTGACATTTGTTAATACTTTTGGGTTGAAATCTAGAAATTTAATCTGATTCTGACCTCAAAGTCAAATATACTTTGAAGACATTTATTGGTAAAAAAAATTCATTTTAGAAAAATTACCAAATGCTGTCTTAAATTAATGTAGTTAAATTTAGTAATAGTTATAATTCCTTTTTAAGTAGGTCCCCTCCCATAAACACATACTATTTATCCACAATATAAGAAAAAATGGGACTGAAAATTCCCGAGAGAAACATTTTCATTTAAATATGTTTTAACACAAATAATTTGATTCCTTTTTGCGCCCACCCAATTTATAGCTAATATTAGGTGCCTACACAAATTGACATCCAAAAAAGCTTACCCTCTCGTTACCTACCTTGACATTATATTTTTATTTTTTTTTTATTTTTTTATTTTATACTTCAAAATATAAAATATGTGCTTACAAAGGAAAGCACAAAGTTTGCATTAATTTTCGGCTGCGGGTTAGAATTTATTAAATAAATATTTCAAATACTTGCACCCATAATAAGAATTTGCAAACGTCGTCAAGAACATAGAGCCCTATAATTAACATTATTTTGTTGTTTGTACGACCCCAACATGTAACCCTTTAAATTTAACGAGTTTTTGGACAAGCAATCTCCCTATTATTCCAAACAAAATTACATAAAATATATAGTTGAAGGATTTGGACGATTTCACTCATACTCCTGTTTCCTGTCACATTAGCATGTACCTTCTTAGATTTCATATATACCTCTACTACCTACATAATACAGTATTAAGCACAAGTACAATATATATATATATATAGGTACATAAAACAGCCTATTGATTAAAAGTTAAATTACCTTAAGGTTATCATTGTTCTTCTTGTTGTTGTTGTTGTTGCTGTTTATAATATCGTGTAGAATGTGAATCTGACAGTAATTTTACTTTTGACATTAAAATTCATGAATGACTTTTTAAATCATTTCTTGTTCCTTGAATTTATGTTTATGTATTTTCCGGTCAACGTACATTTTTTGAATAAAATTTAAAATTCATCGAAACAATTGAATTGCACATAAAAAGAAAATTATACAAAAAAAAAATTTTTATGCATATATCGTACGTTCAACAAACGGTCAGCAAAGTTTATGATTAAAATTCAGAAAAAGACTCGGTAAAAAAAATACAGTAATTTTTTGTTGTTTTTTTTTTTTTTTATTAAGCTAACCATATTGTTTATTGGGTGATTCATGAAAATAATATGTATATAAAAGAAAGGAAGAGGTCTGACCCAAAAAAGTATAATTATATTTATTTTTATGTACAGCTATATTTTTTTATTAAATATATTATTATACCTACCTATATTTGTAAACAAATTATAGGCTGGCTATTTGAAATGGTTGGCGTTTCTAAAATACATTTGAATAATTTCATTGTTATATTGCTCCTAATACTTAATGTTTTCTGTAGATTATTTCTACTATTTATTGATTATAACCGTATAACGTATACTAACTACTTACGTACTGAATTTACAGTTTTTCGTCGAAATATTTTCAAATTTAAATTGCAAAAATTACTTACAATATTTTCAAATGCAACAGTTAAAAATTGGTTCCTCACACGGCATTTATAAACAATTATGATTCTGTTAGGGTATAGAAGTTACTATTTTGAAACATTTCATAGTAATGGTAAACGTTGATCTATTATCTATTCTAAATATTTATCTTATCTTTAATTATTACTAGTAGGCTTTCAGTAATTAAATAATTTATCTTCTATTCACGGTGGAATATTGTGTGTACCTAATTTTGATATAAACCATTACTCCGAAAGATAGTCAGAATGTAGAAAAAATGAATATGAAAAAAATTATAGCGAATAACAAAATGAAGATTTTATTCATACAACAAAAAGTTGCACGACCTGCCGTTATGGCACTGCAATCAATTGTATGTCATTTCTATGGTTTATAGTCATTATTTTCAATTTTCGACCACAATTTATTATTCTAATTAAACATACAATTAACTTTGAGACATTAACAGTGGCGAAGCGTGATCAAAATGTTTGGGTCTTAACTACACCGTCTCTCAATTTGCACAGTACTCGATTTACACGGTTTCGCTTTTAGACGATTTGTACAACAATCATCAATGATTTGCACCTTAGACGCAAAAAATTCGTGATTTTCACCAAATCATTAATATTTGGTTTTTATATTTCTGAAATTTATTTTATTGGCAGAGTCTTTACTAAATAAAGTTTAAAGAACGATTATCCAACAATAACAAAATTGACAAAGATAATTTTTTGTAGATTTTTATGTACACATACATACATATATAGAGTAAAGTGTAGTAGTAGGTAAGCTTCTGGTTATTATTAAAATAAATTTATTTTTTATTAAACGAGGTCAATATAAAAGATCGTCTTTATATTTATTTTTTAACTATATGATATTTTTGTTGTTTGTTCATATTAATTATATTTCTACAAGTTCAATGGTATGATTCAAGAGAAACATTTCTTAACTTGGCATTTGAAAAGTTTCAATTACTCAAGTCATTTGTATATATGAAGATAACATGTAAAATATACCACTCTGAAAGTGTGTCAATTATAACAAATGACTCTAAATTTATCCTGATGGCCCCTAAACTTAAAATTCTCCTTTTATGGAGGTCCCGTTGCGCTTGTAGACGACTCCAGTAGTCCGGAAGATTTATATAAAGTTTAATAATCGATCTGAGAGGAGGAGAAGAAATAATTTTAGTTTGTTAACAAATGTTAACAACATAAATATTTACGGATACGTATAGTATGTAGGTACTTACCATCAAGTTATGTATCTTTGTTATTTTTAGTTAGAACAATAAATAATTCCTTTTTAATAATATGTATATAATGTACAGTACATTAATTGTAATGTAACGTTAATTCTCACTATGAGCAATCCTGCATTAAACTGCATAATAAATTATTAGGGCTGTCAAGACTGCGAACCTAATTTACAACATTAAAGGAAATTATGTTTCGAAGGTATAAAAAAAAAACAAAAAAGGAGTATTATGTATTCGTAAACTTTTTATCCTGTACCCTTATCATAAAATTTTAGGACATTATTTCCCAAAGTACCACCGAAATATGAATATGAGAAACATTTAAACCCTATATATGTATATATATAATTATAGCATACTTATACGTAACTACCTATGTATGTATATAAACATACCTGATGTTCACTTGGAAAATTGTCAACCAGAAAAGCACAATTAACAGTAATTATTTCCAACACAATCCCAGGAATTAGGAAAATAATGCTTATGTCACCACTTAATAACCCCTCATTTATCATTATTCGTGTTATTGTCATAATCCCCCCTTTAAAACTTTATTCCGTCCTTTCTATGAATATGTAACTTCGCTTCTATATATTATTTAAACTCATAAACGGCACCTAGATAGATATGTTAGAACTTCATTATAAACAATATAGAGACAGGTAGACATTTATATAAAATATATGTATATATAACCTTCTCTACACTACACTACACTACACTACACATAATATAGACATATTGTACATGTATGTATATATATATATATTCTATTTACACATAGAATTATGCTTAAATTCCTTCTAATATAAACTCGTAAGTCGTTGGTATAATATAAGACCTTTTCATAAATATTTTAATTAATTTCGCATTAAATCCTTCTATTCATTAGCATTCTCTATTCAAATGTAAGTATGGTACATATACACATCATATAAGAACAATGTATTCAGTCAAGTATGAAACTCCTTCAGATTCACATATAGATGAGATGCATTATTGAGCATAAATTCTACAACATATTGTACGTCAAATTTTGGTAATACAAATATGTCTTCCATAATTTAATTACCATAAATTTATTCCTGTCTTTATATAAGTTGACAGATAATTTTGATTTCAATTTATTATATTAATAGAAACATTTATACCAACAACAATTGAGTATTGGGTATTAAATTAAGCAACATATGTATGTACATATATCATATAATAAATATTCATACACGTCAAGTACATTTATCACTTACCTCCACAGTGTTGCTTAAAATCCTCACAACAATCGCCAAGCTTAAGGCAGGCATGATCACAATAGCATGGTTTATCGCTCAAATCCTCGATAATCGCATTTATTGGTGCCTTCTGTACCACACAGGATGAATCTCTACCATTGCAGCATAGTGTCGCCTCCCTACACGATCCACCACTAACACATCCAATTATAAATGGACCAAATAAAAATAATCCAAATAGGATTTTTATGTTTCCAATAAAAGCTCTCATTGTTCGCGCGGCACGAATCCCTAAGTAATTGATGATTTTGAATTATTTTTTTTGTTTTTGATTTTTTTGTTTTAAATTTTTTTCGCACTATATACGCGCAATATATTCGTAGTTCCCAAAACTAAAAACTATAATTTGGTATTTATTAATTCAATGAAATTATTCATATATGTATGTATGTATGGATTTGAAAAGAGAAGGCTTTTAACACTTGATTTATTTATATTTTTGTATATGTATGTTGCATATGTATAGGTTTTTGTTTATCAAAGTCCAAGCAAACAAACGGAAAGCAAAGTTTCAAAATTTTCTTTTCGTAAAAAAAAAAAAAAAAAACAAACAAAATTTAATCTCTTCTTATGTACCTTCTTCCAAAAAGAAAGGAAAAAAAAAATTAAAAGAAAAACAACGAGCACACAAAAACTAATTAAAACAAATGGGAAATTAAAAAATCATCAAACTCCACAAGAGTATCGCGCGTGGAAAATTAATAATAAAATTATGGCACAGAGATTTTCTATCGGAGGAGGACGAAGAAAAATAAAAAATTCAATGAGTTTTCAAAGAAAATTTCTTTTTTGTCTCTGTGTTATCCAAAAGAAAAACGACTTTTCTTGCTGTTGTTGTTTTTTTGTTTTTTTTTTTTTTTTTACAAAGTTGATAAAAACACCTTTTGAATAATTCACTAATATACCATTTAGTAAAATATCCTCTTTTGTTTTGTTTTTTTTTTTTCTTGTTTTTTTTTGGGGTAAAATGAAAAAAAAACTTTTTTTTTTTTTTCACCCGCACGGAACAGAATTATACTTTGTTTTTCTTCTGTTGTTTTTATTTTTGTTGGAAAATTTCCGTATCTCCGTTTATGACAAACAACACAGCGAAGGATTCCGTTTTAAGTTTGATAATATCCACCAGACCAGATAGTAAAACAAAAAAAATTGTAAACACCGCACTATCAATATTTATTATTGAGATGAACCGACTCGTACGGTATCCGTACGATGAATGACAATTTCATTATGGTTTGGATACCGTTTTTACACATACAGTGTTCCCCAGTCTGCAAAATCATATATACAATCGGAGAGTTGAGTAATTTTTGTGTATGAATGCTATACCAGAGACTCTTCTCACCGTTCCGTTGTCGCTTGCGTATCGTGTATGTAATGCCTATACGGATAATAAACAGGTAAAATTAGATGAAGAATTGAACAGTACAGAGAAATGTTAAGAAAATCGGTGCACAACAAGGTGTAATGATGAAGGGGAAATATTAGACGAGATATTCATGAATGAAATTTTGTTTTTTTTTCTTTTTCTTTTTCCTTGTATATTCTCTCTTTTTGGTTATATTCTTATTTTGGATATTATCAAATGATTAGGATTTGATTGTTTTCGTAAAGAAGGTTTTGTAGTATGAAATGGAAATTTACTTTTATACTTTTAATGAGTATAATCGTTTTAGTGTGCATGTGCAATTTTGCATTGTCATATTTTTATTTTAAATATCTGTCTATACACGGAAACAAAAATTAGGTTGAAATTAAAATCTTTTATTTTCGGATATTGGTTCGAATTTAAATCACTTTAATATTACTTTAGATGTCTAACAATTTTAATAGACTTAATCGATAAGGATTTAATTCGATGATATAAATCATAATTAATAAATACACAAAAAAACGTGTTGAGTAAATTTTCAATTTTCAATGATAAGACAAATTTAAGAAAAAATTTCCTCTCCTATAAATATTACTGAAAATAATATTTTTTTAAATAAAATAAAAGTCCAACATTAATACCAGACTCTCTCTCCTTCTATAAAATTGAAAGGAGTTCGATTTATATTTATTTCTGAAAAAGTTTAAAAAATCGAAAATTTGTGAACATTTTTATTATTGAATTACGCTTACAAATTAGCGCCATCTCTTTCTATTCTGTAAAAACCCTAGCACTTGAAAATTTAAACAAATAATTTTTTACTTCTAGCGAAATATATTCAACATATACAAATCTTTTCTTAAGCTGAACACTTTTTGACAATTTATTTGTACATTATCTTATATATTTTTTTATTAGAAGAATGCCATCATCATTATGGTATAAATGTGTACGATGTACGTACATAATATACGTAACTATAGGTATCGGGTACGTAGAAAGAAATATTTCGCCATAAAAATATTTCTATTTAATCAAAATCAAATCATTCGCTTCCATTCGTTAGCTCTCAGCTAATCTTCATCATAGCAATCACCAAACCAAGAAATTTCTAGATGTAGAAAGTGGTACAAGATCATAAATTTTCTTTCGTATAAAAAAAAAAGAAAAAAAAAAAAAACCAAAACCAAACATGAAACGAAAACTTACTTATTGCCCTACAATTTTTCATTCGAGCATAGTAACAAATCACTCAAAAGCAATTTGTGGTATCCATTTGAGTGTTCAAAATAAATTACTTTCCATGGATATAATATCATCAGAAACAGCCCTTCTCATCAATCCAAATCGAAATATAATGAATTTGTTATTAATTTGCCATTTTCCCCGTACTTTTAGCCAGAATTCCATAAATAAATATTTGCTGGGATACTGTTCGGCGCGTTCCGTTATTATTATTCCCTCAAAGGACTATGAGGATATCAATATCAAACGAGGCAGGTTTATTGGCTGATTGGCCAAAATGTATGTCGATAGACTTAATTGAATGGCAATTATACCATATAATAGAGATCAATCTTTAAACGATTGATATAGTGGAGCTGAATTGTTTTTCGCATATACCTACATATAATACATACATACCAATACCAACATATGCATACATATAGAAAAACATATTTCTGTTGTGTGTACGCGCATCTATAAAAATTATTTCATTACCGTTTAATAAATAAAATATTTTTATCGAATTCTACTATTTGTGTTTGTGTGTGTGTGTGTAGACCACTGATATAGAAAATATTATTAATTGGTAATTACTATTTATAAGGATTCAATATAGAACATTCAATATATATATATTTACCCTTTTAATTAATCAATTATATTACAAAAGATGTGCGGGTAATTTAAAACAACAACAATACATTTATTTAGTGGGTATATCCACCTACCACCTTTACCAGGTTTGTTTTCTTTGATTTTGTTATAGAAACTTTTTGAAAATATCCTTTTTCAATAGACATATATATTTTTCTACTATACTTAATAAGAAATACTCTCTCTGCCTGTATGTTAAAAGAAAAGTTTTCGATTTCTTCGTTATATTTGACTAATTGGAATGAAAACTATGTTACATTTTGTCAAAGGTTCCGTTATAGGTATAAAAAGAGAGAAAAAAAATTTAATACTCCAGGGAGTAACTATACTTTTACAGTAAGAAAAATTCCTTTCAAATTTTGTGAAAACTTTTGAAACTTTTTATTAGTTATTTCATATACGACTATGATGGCAATGGTATGACCTTCGACATAAAAAAAAAAATATATGACACATGATCCTTAATTTTAATTTATTATAATTGGTCCGTTCAATTCAAAAAAGATTGGGTGCCCAAAAATACCGCATTGAGTATGGAATTTAAGCTTTGATATTTAGCCTCCCTACCATATCGATAACTAAACATTGGCGAAGTACCATTTTTTTTCCTTTACCTGTATCGTTGTATCGAAAAAAGTCCATATCGACCATAACATTCCTTCCACACGTCCTTATCGATCAACATATTTAGCTATATTACACACTCTGAAAGATTAAGAGGTGATTTGAAATGTCCTTAACAGTATCAAAATCAGAAATAGTCCAATTCCAATTTGAGGGATTTGAGATATACCTAATGAAAAATGACAAAAGGATATTGAGAGGTAAATTTCTCTGCATCACTCGGTAAGAACATAATAAATGACATATGCGCTTTTCATGTAAAATGAGAAAAATTCTCTTTTCCCTTGAAAATCTCTTTTTTTTATTTACGTTTTTTATTTTTTTTGCTAAATTTCCAACTAAGCAGATTTAATATGAATTTACATACACCTCTGGTATAACTTAAATATTTAAGTTCATCACAATTTGCCTAAAGATAACATCATGTGTATGTGTGTGTGTATGTGTGATCAAAAACTTAAAAAACGTACCCATAGGTATACGAGACGACGTGTATATATGGATTTTAAATCATCATTAAATTACTACAATATTAAGCTACTATATGGTATACAAATACAATACATACACATACACATACACATAAACATATACTTATATATACATATAATTAAATAACTTTAAATCCACTTTTATCCTGAATGTCAAAGTACATTCTTTAGCAAGCATTCTGTTTTACATCAGACAAATAAAATTCCCATTCCCTTTATGCGTATATGTATGTATGAGTGTACACTGTACAGGAGACGTACCTATACACTCATACATATATAGACCATAAATATATGTATGATGTTCAGGGTTTCGGTAACTTTGATTTTCATAATTGAAAATTAAAATGGGACATCACAAAGCGGGTATCAACAAAGACGTGAAAATGAATGTAAACTTTTTGCCACCGAGGGCGTTAATAGAAAAGTTTTTGTGTCACCTCTGCTTAAAGTACACCCGAAGCAACTATTTTGACACAATATTAACATGCCCGCTCCATAATGGAGAAAATCATTTTGCGAAATATATTTTGGATCTGTGTAAAATTAAATTAGATCAGAACGTATTACTTCAAACTGTATAGCTTTTAGGGAAATTGAATTCAACTTTATAATGAATGGAACACAATTTCGTTTCCTTTCTGGAGAGGATAAATCTTAGTCGGCACAAATGGAATTAGATAAAATACTGACGTTTCTAGTTTATGCATTATAATGTCCATATATGTATGTATGTATTTATCTGTGCATGTGTGTGTTGTGTATAGCTGACATTTCCTGAAAAAAATTCAATTTTTTTTATCTATTTTCGCTTAGCTTATTTACGAACAAATATACCCCCAATATATCAATCGAAATGAAAGTTACAGTGTAAATATAGATTTGATTGTTTGAAATGTTATGTCTTTGGCACAGTAATGTATCGAGGCTTTTTTTAAAGGAACAATTCCAATTAGTGCGAACTTTTCCGATGATATAAACTATTTGGATATACATACAGTAACACCTACTTATTCACTCTGCAAAGTCTTGCATGATACACAATTAACCATAAACTTCAATAGTGGTACTTATCGTTTAAAACTTTCAAACTTCTCTCTATTCTCACATACTGCACTGTTAAATTGGTCTACAACTATCTATCGTATTGGAAACAATGTATGAACACATCACTGCACAAATTATGCAAGTTTTGCCGCCGTAAGTAATATGTCTGTTCTTTGAAACGAATTCTCTGTGCTTTTCTTGTGTAATAGTTTTCGCAGGAATGTCAGAGCATGATGGATTATTATGTTCTACAACTGTAATTGTTCTGATAAATTCGATCTTTATTCAGTTGGGTATGTTGGTTCTGGTTTTTTTTACCTTAAATATGTATAAATGTTTCGGTCTTGGTTCAAATATAAAAATAATCGTTTTAACTTAAATATATTTTTTTGTTTTTTGTGAAATCCAGCCTATTTTCTCCAATCATTCATTTTTTACATCCGGTGTACCATAAGGCTATAATTTGGGTCCTATGCTATTGGCCATTTTTATCAATGATCTTCTACTTGTTTGAAATGCTGTTTCGGTAGTGTTTCTTTGAGTGTTCAGTATTTATCAAAACAGACAAACTGATTGAACCTCTGTAAATTTTCATATGTACGTACGGTAAAACTCAAATTCATCGAACAATTGGCAAATTATTCTTAACCATAAATTAAAAGGAATTGAACGTCCTGACTTACTGATATAGATATAAATACACTATGTTGTTGGAATTAAAAATTAGTTGATCTTTAATTGTGAAAATAGATAAAAAGACTAAAATATCTGAAGACAAAAATATATATATCATGAATATTCTCTCTTAGTAATTTGTCACAAAAATATTAATACCGAGTTTACCAACTCCATTAAGAATGTCTCACATTTGTATGAAAGATAATAATTATCCTACAAAGAAATCTAATTGTACTTAATTTAAAATTTGCTTCAATTCTCTTTTTACCTTTTATAGTTGGACGCGGTTGCTATTTCAAATCGTATCTTTAAAAAATTAAAAACAAAATAATTAATTAAGTAGTTAAGTACATTTTCCCGTATAACATTTCTCTATTTCTATTCCTTTTCCTCCTTGTTCCTTACCAATTGGATAATGAGAAATTATTTTTGCTGAATGAATATTTTAAGTTTATTTTACTACATACACCGTACAGCGTTTATATCCTGTTCGAAAAATCAACATAACCAAACTTTTGAAATGGAATTCTGAGATTTTTTTTTTTTCTTTTCTCTTTCTACTTTTTCTTTTTCTTCAATATATGCGAAAATTCTGAAAAACAAAACAAAAATCCTTTATTCACCAGAACAAAAGCAAAAATCAATTATTTAAATGCCTGGGTATGTATATGATGAAATTGAAAGAACTGTCTCGTACACCATACGTTCGTGTGATTTATGAAATTGGCTTGAATTATTGAAAGAGCTTTATGAGAAATATATATTATCAAAAGACAGTGTATAAATATTGGATGGTTTTTTTTTTTTTTTTTTTGGTGGGGTTCCCATATACCCATACTACTACATATATAGTAGATACTTTACATACGTAAAGCATTTTGTTAAATGCGACGCGATGCCATACGTTGACGATAGCTAAGAGATAAAATTCAAATTTTCTATTAAATGTAAACGGTTTCTGTTTAAAATGAAAATTGGTTTTTTTTGGATTTGGTGGATTTGCTAAGTGTGACATGGAGATTTATTTTTAATGTTTTTGTTTTTCTTTTTTCCAACAATACCGTAGATTTTTTGGAGCAATATATTATAGACAAAAGATACTGTCGATTCCCTTAAAAATTAAGGAATTTACCAAAATCAGTTTAATCTTGTAAATAATATATGTATATGTACAATGCCTTTAAATTATATATATATATATATATATATATATGATGCATCATCCAAAGTTTTCGAATAACCAATAAAGAAAAATTAATTGGCTACGCCGATTTATTTATTATTTTACGATTTATCGTTTTTTTTCTGTACAACAAATAAATATTGAATAAATTAAATATATGTAAATAACTTAAAGTCATAGAAATGACATACTTAGTATTAATTGTAGCGCCACAACAGTAGACGATGGAACTTTTTTTTAATCTATAAAATTAAGGAAATTTTAATTTGTTTTATGTTCATTTTTCTCTAATCCGAATAAATTCCGAGTAAATTTAAATATAAAAATTAGGTACACAGTACCCCACCCTCCTTCCCTATACCTTGTCCAATTTGCCCCGAATAGCATTCGAAATTTAACCGTAGGAGTACTAAAAACTGAACAGCATCTTATACTAAACAAAAATTTAACAAAATGTGACACGCGATCGTATAATTCCACTATACTCGTATCTTCTCGTATCTATGACGTCCATAGAGGATTAGATCGTTTTTTTGACAATTGCGTATTAGTTAAAAAAATCAATTGACATTTTTTGGAAATTCCGAATATGTCTAGCCAAATCTTAGAGATCAGTTCACATATGATAAAAAAGTAACCTTAAATTCTTTTATTCCTTTATTTATTTATTATTTTCAAAATTTAAGTGCACAGTTCCATATGTAAGTATTTTAATATCTTCTTAGGAATATAAAATAACACATTTGACTGTCCCATATCAAAACCTCTAAAATATCTTTTATTTCTTATTTGCTCAATATAAACACCAATTCGATCCCCAAACAATCCAGGTTAAAACGAAAAACAGTCACGGTAATAAAATACTTTTTTTCTGATTACTTGTTTCATTAAGTTTGATCCTTGTGGGAATAAAAACGGGTATCAACATACAAACCATGATTTATTGGAGGGATTTATCTTTCCCTTTTATTTAGGCTGTGTGTTGATGTTCCTTCAACTCGTCAAAATCACATCCAAATGATAAAGTCAATATTTGGGGAAAGGCATATCACTTATTCTATATTGGTTCTGGCAAATATTATACATAATATGGACATCTTTCTCGCCCAGGACACATAGTATTTTTATTGATATATATCTGAAGATGATTGAATGAAAGAAAATCGATGTTTTTGTTGTTGCATGTTGTTGACACCTAATGACAAATGTGTGGATATTACTTTGGTTCTTTGTGGTTGATGTCACACCATAATTATATATATCTACAGTATACTATATATATATATATCTACATACATATGTATATCTAGATATATGTACAACTGTTATTGACCAGAAAATAAAAACCACCTCCGACATAAAAGCTTAGTCGGGATTTTTCTAAATGCTGACAATTGTCATGTAGAGTTTTATGTTCTATTGTATTTCAACATTATATAAAACCTTTAAAACAGAAATGTTGACATTACATATATACATATGTACTATATGTATGAATATGTATATGTATATATATGTATGTGTATGTTATGTACATATGTAAATACGGTACAACGAAACTACCTATAGATACCTATAGGGAATTCTATAATATAACAGTGGTGGTTGCACTGTCCAACAGGTGAGTTGCGTTGATAATTCCAAAACGTGGGAACTTTTTTTAATGCTTTATACGTGAATTTAAAATAAAACATTTTTTTTTTATTTTTCTAATAAATAATTTTGTCATTTGTTATTATTTAATCTTTACAGGGTGATCTATCTAGTACCTATAATTCAAATGTATATTTGGATTAAAAATGCCACTACGGCAAGGTTGGGAAATGTACAAAATACAAAATTAAAAAAAAAAATTGAATTTTCGAAATTTTTTGAACTTTAACGCACAATAACTCAAAAATTTTGCATCCCACAGAAAAAAATAGTAGATTAAACGATTGTCTATCGATTGAGCTTAAGATGATCAAAATCGACTGACTTTTGCAGAAGTTAAAACCATTTCAGTGAATAATTTCATTTTATTAACCAGACATTTTCGAAACTTTAGTAATTTCCGGACATGCGTCTAATGGAAGATTTTTCATTACATTAACTCCTCTATTCGCCCATATTCGTTTGACAATACTAAAGTGATCACCCTGTATAATCAAAAGTCTCCATCTATCTTTTTTTATAAATAAGTTAAGTTTCCCCCACCCCCCATCCTTTTCATATACATACATATGTTAAAAACAAAACCACTCACATACCAAAACGATACTATATTATACTATTTGAGAGCGAACCACTTTGTGCGTTGTTGGTTCAATTTTCTTTGTTCTTATATAAAATTATAAAGGATACCCATTACGATTAAATCGTCCTTTGCATTATACATAATACAATTAAAAGCACAAAGAATTTAATTCATTCTCCTTTTCGCGTATAATATTTTAACTTTTAGAAAATTTTTGCAAATATATATATCTATACATACATTGTACAATGTACATAATAGTTACATACATACATACATACAGAAATATTATATGAAAAGGTTTAATTACAAGAGAACACAAAATTCATATCATTTTGTATAGCGCCAGTTACTGAAGCGGTGCCTTTTGAACTTTCTTTGAAGTTTCATATCATAAAGTTGAAAAAAGTTTGTTGGATAATCATTTTCCTTATAGTAATTGTAATGGAAATTTATTCGCTTTACATGTGATGGGATAATTAAAATAAAAACCCAAATATGAAACACCACACGGCTATGTTATACAATTGTTATATTATATGTAAATTAGGAATTTTAGGTATATATACTTCATATTTTTCAATTATAATAGTTAGACTTGATTTTTGATGAGTGAATATTGGCCAGACTTTTATCCCATTAAATGAAAGAATATCGAGAAAAAATAATTATACAGTTAAGTTCCTATAACTAGGAATAGGAAGACTAAATTTTTTAAAATGAAATTTATTTTTTTAATCAGAATATGTGAAATTCTAACTTTAAAATCAAATCTATGGAGTTCGGGAAAATAAATATTTTTTGTTCAGATTTTCCCATTTTTCCCTTCGATTTTGATGCAAGTTCCTTAAAAAAATCATATCTTCTAAACTACTGAACTATTGTTCGGATTACTTTTTTTCCCCAGTTAGCTGCTTCGTATATCTATCAGAAAAAAAAATATTTGGCCGCCATTCTATCGATATGGTGAAAAATTTCCAGAGAAAACTAATTTCAAGAACACCATATCAGTAAAAGATTTTTTAAAAATCGGAGGAGTGGAATTTATCCTCAAAACTACACGCAAATTAAGACTTGTACGAATCCAACGATATATAGATATTAGATCTATCCAGTTGTTAAGTATTTATTTAAAATGTTTGAAGATTAAATTTCCTTTTTTTGTTCAGAATTTAAGCCGTTTTCAGGCGTTCAGTAAATGATAACTTCACTCATCACTTGAAATCTTCACAAATCAATTAAAAACGTTAAAATTATTAATTTAAAAATCAAATGTATGGAATTCTGGAAAAAAATGTTTTGTTCAGATTTTCCCAATTTTCCTTAACTTACCCCTTAGATTTTCGATGAAAATGTTATGAAGAATTGTTTGAGGAGGCCATTTGCCACCTAAAATTACTATTTCTTTTAAAACACTCAAAGACACCCAAAAGGAAAAATAAAATAACATAATGGTGGTACATTGCTCCACCCTATTATACATAAATAATACATATATAAGTAGAGGCGCTGTGTATCGACTTTCTGATATCTGCGAATACAATTCAAAATACAATCTAAATTAAATTCCATGTCCTGCTTTTATGTCGACCATAATCATTTGTTCCATTTAATAAATGAACTGGATGTTTAGTAGTAGGCCATGCGTAAATATGGCTCTCAAATAAATAAATAATTTTAATTAACAAGTAGAACATATTCCCATATATTCCAAATAAATATAAGAAATAGACGAAAAATCTTTATTTATTTTAGCTGAATGAATAATTGCTCAATCATACAATTATAATACATTCAATAAATTTATTGAATCAAACTAAATCACCGCATAACTAATATAGAAGAGAAGAGTATTATGTACACATGTACTTAAAATAAAACTTCAATAAAGTATAGATAAGTTATTATTAAATTCATTTACAGAGAGAGAGAGAGAGAAACTATATTTTTGGTACATATTTATTATAAAGTATAGCTCATAGCTCTGTAGGTACATGAAAATAATAATACCAACAATAAATTTTATATGAAATTATTCGAATTTTCACCTACATACAAATGTTTTTTGGTGACAAATTTTACGTGGGATTAGTGGAACACGACTACTTTTCTTGTTTGTCATGTAAATTTTTGTAAATCAAAAAAAAAAAAATAATAAAAATATGCGGCAACATATTGGTTGATTTCAAAAAGAAATATTTGTTATTTATGGCAATTTATGGAAAAATTTATCGATTTGTTAAAAACTTTCTACACTTCGCTGTATATTGTTATCGATTTACAATAAATCATTCAGACAAACTCTATAGAATAGATAAATTATTAGTAATTTGTGTTATATATTAAAGAATTGCATTTTTATATATTTACTACTACCTACAATCCATTCCATTACACATAATTGATATATATTTATTTATTTCTATGTAGTGAACTTTACACAACACAAATGAAATCAAGACAAACCAAATGCAAGGGAAACAGATGCTTTTATTGTTTATGTCTGGGAACACCTCTACCAGAAGCACAAAAACAAAAACGTCACTTCTTATATGTAGTACAAAGGAATTATATGTCCAGTTGCTGCGGAAATGAAACCAAACCGGAAAATTGCCTCAAGATCTTTAAACGGAACATTGCTATAGTTAAGCCAACCAATGGAGAGCTGAGTAAGGTATGTGGAGAAGAATTTATTTATTAATGACTAATTAGAGAGAAAATTGGTTAAAAAAAACAGTTGGGGTTTTTTTTTATAAATCGGGGGATGAATTTACCACCTGAAAATTATGACCAAATGAAAGCTACATTTAATTACAATACATTTTATTGAAAAATTTTAATTAAATTTAATCATTTAACAAATTTTTTTTACTTTCTATTCCTATAGGCTGAATTTTGAGTTCCTGGATTTTGAACGAAGTTTTTGGTCGTAGAGCAGTTCTGCATACAAATTGCTTTAACTCCTCTCCATAACCCAATAATAAATTTACTGTACAATGGATGATGTATGTAGGTGCCCAGGAATATAAAAAATAAATATAAATTTTTGTTAATAAAATCTAATTTAAAATATTTGATTTTAATAAATGGTACAAACTTAAAAATTCGTTTTTTGGTTTGCATAAATTTCAGGTAAAGATCTACAAGAATCATCAATAAAGACTATGATGGATATATCAGGAAAAGAACAACAAGACTTATTTCAGGTAAAGATCTACAAGTATCATCAATATCGAAAAATAGATAGCGCCAATGAATCAACCGTCCCCTAAAACCCCCGAATCCAAAATTTCATGAAAATATCTCGATAAATAAGGATTTTCCAAAAATCGATTTCAAAACGGTACATGCAGCGCCATCTCTGGGTTGAGTTACCTGCTGCAACTTATGAACTCCTGATCCGAATATTTTTATTTTTTCGAATTAGACATTTTTTTTCACCATTTTCATGAGGCGCCGTCTGACAGAAAAAGTTTTTCAATTTTTTTTTATAAAAGACGCCCTACGAAAATGCCGAAAAAAAAATGTCTAATTCGAAAAAATAAAAATATTCGGATCAGGAGTTCATAATTTGCAGCAGGTAACTCAACCCAGAGATGGCGCTGCATGTACCGTTTTGAACTTTAATTTTTCTAAACCCGTATTTTCCAAGATATTTTCATGAAAATTGGGATTTGGAGGTTTTAGGGGACGGCCGTTCCAATGGCGTTATAAAATATTCGATATTCCCTCATTCTAATGAAATCCTAATATGATGTAAATTCTTGTTGATCTTTGCCTGTAATATTCTCCGGTAATTCTTGTAGATCTTTACCTGAAATTCATGCAAAACAAAAGACGAATTTTCTAGTTTCTCCCATTTATTAGAAATAAACTTTCTACGCTCCAAAAACATTTGATTAACAAATTTTTATTTATTTTTATTATTCCTGGGCACCTACATACAGCATCTATCGTTCTTTGTGCTCCAGAGGCTCCATCGGTGCTGATATCTCTCCAGAAATTTCTTAGATTAGAATTTAGACCACTGGAAACGAAGATGCTAGAGAAATAATTTCAAATTAATATTAAAAATAATGTATTTAGTTACTGATTATCCTTTCTCTACCTTTATTGTTTAGTTGTTGAATTCAAAAATTTATTGCTGGAGCCTTGAAATGAAAAATTAAATTATTAAATGATTATAATCAATATTTTTAAATTTTTAATTAAATGGTGATAATATAATTAAATATGTAGCTTTATTTGGTCGTAATCTTAAAGTGGAACCCACGATTTATAAAAAAAATCTTTATTTAGATCGTGGTCTTTAGCTATTTTTTCAATTCTACGATCTCGTAGTTTGAATGATTTTTTAAGGATTCAATATTTTCAATAGTATCCTAAATCCCGAGTACTTCATACTGTTAATATTATCAACAACAAAAAATGTGTTTGTCAAATCAATTAAACTAGTAAAAAAAATTATTTCAATCTAAAATTTCTCTTTCCAAAATATGGCCACACCCTACACATAAATATTTAGCTTTCCAAAACATTTACGCATTAAAGGAAGCAATTCATTCCTTCGATTTTAATTCAAATTTTTAAGAACAAAATAATAATAATGCTTAAGACGTAAATATATACCTTACATCTTACATCTACACTCATTCATATTAAAATATGTACATCATGTTCAGAAAAAATTAAATCAAAATGTTCCCGACTTAATGCTCGCTACACTGCAGGTTTAAAAACAAATGTAAACGAAATGTCTCCCTTATTTAAACTCAACCAAAATGACAAACTTTAAATGAAAAGCAACTCGAGCCTGTTATATATATATATACTTTTGTTGTTGTTTTTGTTGTTGTATTCATTGACATTATCATCGTCATCGGTCCTTTATGTGTGTGTGTGTGTGTATTAAGCCATTTCGTAAATACGCACAAACAAAGAACTTTCTCTGGGAAAACACAAACAGGTGGACATAATCACCAAAAGTTTCAAATTGATCATTCTTTAAGGAAAAGCCATTAAAATTATTTAATGTTTCTTTAATTTTATATGTTCAAGGAAAACAATGTGAAAACTTATATAACACACAGTTACTTTTTGTGCGTGTTTTGTATATTATATTTAAGCATCAACAGGATTGCGTGTGTAAAGCTTGTGACATATTAAGGATCTATTGGGATGATTTATATTTTGTTTCCGTTGTGGTACACAAATAGAATTATGAACATTTTAAAATGTATATAGAAAGTTAAATTGATAAACTTTTGAAGGAAGATAATACCTACGTAAATAAATTGATAAAAAAATATATCTAGTTATATATCGATTAAGGACATTAGTTCATTAACTTTAAACTTTCAACTTTAAAAATTTCTCAATTTCTATTTAAAATCAATTTAAGGCATTATAATACATTTTTATATGCCCTGTCCAATGCAATCCCATTAAACTTTTTTAATCATTTCCAATCAATTGAATTTCACAGCCAGCCGTCGAATTTCTTTAATGTTAATAGAAAAACTTTTCCGCTTAAAATTGCATTTGATTATGACGCGTTGAATGCAATTGTTCATGACACCTCGACGTAAAATATTTTAATCAGCTTCTTAGCTTCTTGTCAACCTTAATTTATATACAAAAAGAAATTTAAATCTCTACATTTGATGATATAAAAAATACCCTAAAATTCGTTCAAGCATCGCAAAAACTATGCTGAAACGACGCTAAATCGTTCATGAGTTAGAGTTTAATAATTTTGCTCTCTTTTACAATCTCTTAGTTTACAAATTACGGTGAGAAAATAAACACAAATGTCAATTTTTAAACATAGGGCGGAACAAAAACTCATTGTACTGGCTGCTTTCATATATAAATATTATATTTATAGATAATAAGGTCACCCTGTCATTTAGCACTTTTTCGTACACTGGACATCAAGAGTATTCGTAAAAATTAACATTATTTCTTATGGACATTTTTACGAATACTCTTGATTTCTATAAAAAAAAGACTGACTTTAAAAATATCCAATTATAGAGATTGGTTTAAAAATGTTCCATCACGTTCCTTATAATCGCTCTATTTAAATTGTCACAAATTAGTTAAAGTAATTCAACAGAATTGTATATCACAAGAGAAATAAAATTAAATACTGTTGGAACGTGAACGACATGAACTGTATATAGATGCGCCACTGTCATCAACTTTTCTTCTTTTTTTTTCAAGTCAAACACAATTTATGGAGTATGCACGTACTATACCCCCAACGGGTATAAAATAGCAGGCCTATCTATACACAATAATATCCCTCTACTACACTATACAGTACTCTCTCTTTATCGGTTTATATCAAACATAGAATGAATAAAATGACAATAAACTCTCAGAACGACGATATCCATCCATTGTGTACTAAAATATTCATTCCAAAGAAAAAATTCTGTCTATGTTCTATGTATAACATCTTGATATTAGATTTTAATGTCAACCTTCATAATATACATTCATTATATTTTATGTCCCATATATAGTACCTACAGACTGTTGAAAATACAAAAACCGACAGAAAGAAAGAAAAAAAAAAGTGTCTCATTTCAAAAGCCCAATGTCTAACTTTTAACAACCTCTTTTCCACTTCGTTGACAGGATGTATCAATTTCAATATAAATGACAAAAATTCAGAACTTCTAGTTTATTAATACTCCCGAAAAACTTTCAACAGACATTTTCACAGATAAGAAAATATGTAATGTAACGGGGAAAAGCAGTTGATGTATATGTTTTTGAAAATGACTGGTAACTTTTTGTCAGCGAGAGACATTTTGTATTTATATTTTCCATATATAGACCATAGCGAGCCCATTATACAAGAGTTTCATGACAAAATTTTTGTTTTTTTTTGTTTTTTTGAAAGTTTTTATCTGCTTCGGTTGAATGAAAACGATGAATACGGATAATATTATGTGAAAAGTGGCTTAAAAACAGAGATGGGGAAGGGGTACGGATCGGATGATGTAATAGTGTATTACAAAGGAAAACTTTTTGATAGCTACCGGTTACCGAAAAAGACCACTTTTGTTTGTAAAGTTCACTTATATCCTTGCCAATTTTAATTTATCTAAATTTTGACAAGTTAGCGTAGTAATCAAATTCAGATACATACATATACTATAATAGTATAGTATATGTACAGTACACTTAAGGTACCTATACATATAAATGAATTTTATATTTTAAATAACCATGACCATATGAAATAAAAAGTTTCTTTTCGACAATTTTCCCGCACAATTAATATCTAAAAAATTACCAATTCACACTACAACTTTAATCAACTCTTGCTATTAGAGGGATATGGGAACGGTTGGATACATCAAAAGGCACTGTCTAAACTATTTTTTGGAATATTGGTACTAACCAGTACCTACTAATATTAAATTCATTGAAATTGAGCGTACGGTTCCAAAATTATTTAACATTAAAATTTAGTCAATACATTTGGGGTTTACAAAATAATTGAAAAAAAAGAAACATCCCGTCACCTTACTTCCTATAACTTTTATAATTTTTTTATCAATTTTCAAAAAAAAAATCCACATTTTCCATTGGGAACTTTCTCGTAGCTTTCATATGAATTTAAAAATGTTGTAATCGAAAAAAGGGTAAATGCCACAGTTAAAATGATGGATATTCGAAATTCTGTAAAATCGCTTCTAGAAATACAAATTTCAAGATATTTAGAAACTGCTTTCGCAGACTTATTCAAATTTATTCAGTAATTTTTGCATGATTATCTGCCACTGAAGAACACCCTGTACATAAATTCCTATTCCTATCTTTAGAAACTGAAGAACACCCTGTACCTAAATTCCTATTCCCATCTTTAGGAACTCGAAAGTCTTGGCTTTCGCAGACTTATTCAAATTTATGAAAATCGGTTCAGTAGTTTTTGCATGATTATCGTTTAGTTTTACATCTGGCACTGAAGAACACCCTGTACATAAATTCCTATTTTAAGACTAATTCCATTCGTCTAAAAATAACTCTAGAAGAACTTAATATTAATAGAACTGTTGAATGTTGAATGCAGTACGTATACGATAAATATTTCATAGCAAAAAAAATCAAAAAAAAAAAAAATCAAAAAACAAAAGTTAACGGAACTCCAATAAAACTCAATTGACAGTGTAAATCGTAAATGTTTCCAATAAAATGTTCCCTGGGAGTTCATTTCAAAACTTTTCTCAGAACATTTTATAAATTTAATGAATCACTTCAATGACAATACTACAAAAAAAAAAAAAAAAAATTCAATTTATAGAATTGAAGAAACTTTTTATACTTATCGTTTAATATTGAAGTTATAAATTGACT
>JANSTT010004461.1:8808-30310 GCA_026745375.1 Platyura marginata
TTTTTTTCTCTGTGTTGGTGAAATCTTTTTTTTTGTTTATTTTTTTGGGGTTTATTTTTTTTGATGTGGGGGAAGATCTTTTTTAGGGTGGTTTGGGGGGGGGGGGGGGGGGGGGGGGTGTTGTAAAGTATATATTGTCACCATGCAATTAAAGAAGAGACGAAATTGTACACTGGGTACGATTACCGTAAATTGGGTAATTTTCTTCGGTATATTATGTCTCTGAAATACATATAAACATAGTTGAAAACTGTATTGTACAGATCGTCCCTTTTGTTTGAATATATTATTAATTTTGATTGAAAACTTGTAAATTTTTGTCACGATTCTACATGAAAGAAAAACAATAAGTAGTATGTACATATATACGAGTATATCTTTGAAAACATATTTTTAAAATTCATCTTAAAGATAGAAAATATCATTATTTATATATGTCAATTGTCAAATAGAAAAATTGCATTTTTTTTATTATACAACATCCGTAACCAATGTATTATATAGAGAACTGGAGCCAACCAACAAATTTCTATATATTTATGTATACATACATTGAGACTGAAAACATTTTTAAGGAAAATAAGAAGGGTTATTGTGATGATAAATTAACGCTTTTCAAAAAAAGAAGAAGAAAAAAAAAGCTCTTTAGTAGTATGTCAAAATGTAACAAATGCTTTAGAGTGAAAACACAAAATTCTTTCAATAGAATTCTTATTGACCGCACCCCCACACATCATTATGCCCTATTCACAATGCCTGAAAATTGAGTTTGTCTATAGGACTGTAGATCAATGCTTTGCCATAGTATGTACTATATATGGGCTATACATTGTATATATATATATGTATTTATATATTGTGGTACCCTATAAGTGTTGTTCATTCAGTCGATATGAGGGTTATTTAAAAGAAAATTCATTTTCAAAAGATACATTAATTTGATTTTTTCTTTCCTCCACAGATATATTATATGAACATTAAACAAGGATAACATAATAATAATGGAGACATAGAAAACATTTAATTTCTTCTGACAAAAGCGTCATTCCATAGAAATAAATTGTTTTTACATTTTATGTGTGCGTAATATTATTTATTAGAGCTACATACATACATATACATATGTACATAAGTATATGAATATAAACATTGGTCTGAATACTAACTCGATAAAACGAAGCTTTTCTCTCTTAACAAAAAAAAAAAAAAAAGAGGAAAAAAAAAATCGAAATAACAACATAAAACATGGTATATGTTCAATGTACAATGTACATACGGAACAAACGTAATGGAAAAACAAATCTATTTTTCCCAAAATGTAAGCCAACCTTTTTCTTACGTAAACATTCAAATTCTTTGTGCCAAGCAAAGGTAATGTAGAGTAAAATGAAATTACACAAACTTTTGGTAGAATAATGGAAAAAGGGAAACTTAGCCGAAACAAGGTAAAGTTTTATTATAAAACATAAAGGAAACCAATTTTAATTAAAAAAAAAACAACAACAACATAAACCTGTTGTCCCCATAGGCTGCATTAATGTGTAAACATATACCTCACAATAAAAAAAAAAAAAAAAACAAACAAACAACTACACTCCTTTCCATAAGGGAACATATTTTAATTTAATAAAAATAAAAATTGAAATTGGAATACTATGAATAAATTACCTAAGCACGCCAACCATAAATCATTGTAATATAATACGTGCTTCATTACGTGCGTCCGCATAATTCAATTTGGACCGAACGATACAAATCTTTTCTTTTCCTTTCCCAGATAATTCATCTTGCCAATTATATCCATTGTGTTTCATTACGTTTGCTATAATTAATAGGAAAAAAAAAGCATAACAGCCTATATTCGTTTTTGAGTATAGAATTATGATATAGAGGGTGATTCATTTGGTATAAACGCATGGGTTGATATTATGAAAAAAATTCCACTAGATCCGGAAGCGTGCCATCTATAGAAGCGAATGAAGCACTAGCGACGGCGGCACTTTGGCTGGAGCGGCATATTGTTGCTAGAATTGCGAGCGAAGCTAGCAACAAAATCAAAATGTAGAAAAAATATGAACAGTCTAGAAATCTATGGCTACGCAAGAAACCTACGTTTTGATAGTTCCAGCGGGAACTCTTAAAAATATGCCCCCCTTTTGTTTAAGACAATTATCCTCATACTAAAAAAGATTCCGGGTGAACCCCTCTATCGATGCTCCCTGCCCCTAATATCCTCCTCCTCCTATGAATTTCATTTTTTTTTATTTTAAACCCAAACAGGACCACAAACGAATAAACGTTACTCAGGGGCACCACCACCATTTATTTCCCTCTATCCTCCTTCAAAAGTATAGAGAAGTCCATATAATAAACTTGAGCCGATTTTTGTGTTATTTTCTGACCATTTGATTCAGGCGCCACTTGGGTCCAATATGGCGCCGACTAGACTCATGTTGCCCAAGTTTTACCAACTTAAAAATTAATGATTGTCGATCGATTTACTTCATTTTATGATTAGTAGAAAGAAAATTGTCCAATAAGCAAACAGTAGGTAATTAAATAATTCTGAGTGGGATTCATAGTTTTTGAGTTACTGTGGATCAAAATCAGAAAAATTTCCAAAATTCACAATATTTTTAAGAAAATTCAATTTTTCTCAAAAAGTTTTCTTTTATTTTTCTTTATCTTTTGTGTTTTTATCCAGCTTCCAATTAAGATAGTTTGGACAATTTTCTTTTCTCTAAGCATAAAATGAAGTAAATCGGTCGACTTTTACCGACGGTACATAACCAGTGAATCGTTAAATTTTCTATAACCGAAAATTTTCAAGTTGCTAAAACTTGGGCAACGGTTCATTTTCAGACCTATGTAGGTCTAGTAGAATTTCTTCCATAACCCATCCATACGGCCCTATATATGCGTTTGAACTTTACCAAATGATTCACCCTGTATTATCGAAAACACGACTAGAATATGCCCGACTTATGTAATAATAAATTTTCCATTTTTCTTTTCTATTTCGCGAGTTACAAGTTGTAATTTTCCTTAAAATTAATTTCTATGATTGTGTGTGTCAGAAATTTCACTGTATAAGTGATTTGATTTTGAATGGCTTGTGATTTCGATGCTTTTTATTTGCACAATACATGTAAATAAAAATGTATACAGGTAATTTAAGACTGCATAGGCGCCAGCTAAGGGGTGAGGGTAAATAATAAGTAATAAGTATGTAACAAAATATATGAGAAAATATTATTTAGTGAGTATGTACTTGTAATAGTGAAGTGACATTTATAGATAGACCTCAACATGTGAAAAAGTGAAAAATACATTTGTCTTGAATTAATGCTCTATATCAGGGACTAACAGCGCTAGATCTTCCCAAGTGCAACTCACACATTTACGCGTCTATTGTACACAAGAAATTGGTTTTTTTTTTTAATGTTCACATAGTCGTCCAAAAGGCAAGGGGCACTTATATACTAAAACAAATAAGAAAAAAACACTGAAATTCGCCTCCGAAAAAAAAAATAGTTCTCAATAAGCCTCTGACTTAGGTTATTTACCATAATTCATTACACATAATATATTTACAAACCAATGAAGACAGCAGTAGCCAATTATTATGCGTGTTGTACTTATTAGCTTCCGCAGAAGATATGCGAGTGGTAATCGTGAGTGGGAGCTATTCTTTCGGCGGTTTATGGGCGATATACTACAGTATACCCTAAAACGTATATACGAGAAAAGGATATCCAAAGTATACTCGGTGAGTCGACAGTTTTAGGTCGTTCCTTTAAGTTTACTTTTACCATCCGCGACGCGTTGCGGGTACCTTTTTTCGTAAGCATTCGTGTGCCTAGCACGATCGCTTTTAAGTATTCATATATATTGTTAACATACAAAACTATCATCTTCAGTTCGTTTTTTGATTTTTAACAATGATGTTTTTGTGTGTTCCAGTATGGTCTGATTATCAAAATCTTATTATTTTCAGGCTCATATAGTTATTAAACTTCTTCGATTAGGAATAAAAAAAACAATGTGTAATGAAAAAAATCAATAAAGTACTTAATGATTTTTTCTTCGATTTTAAGATAAATGGCATTTACGATTTAGATTTATTACGAGGTGAGATGAAATTTTTGTCTTTTTTATGCACAGGTACAGCCCAAAATTAGAAGAAAATCTGCAAAATGTGAATTTACCTCACTAACCACAACGTTTACGAAGAGCGTAACGATTATACATAGTGTATCCAACCATACGTTCCGCGTATGTCCTAAAAGTTAACTTGTGCTTAACGCTCAACGTAAAACGTCCTCCGCGCGTATATACTTTAGATAATCTTAACCTTTCAACGTTACGGATATACGTTCAGTGGAGATAGCCTTTGGATATACGTTGTGTTTCCTGAGGAGTTGCAATATTACTTAAAATTTAAAAAAAAACAAAAATAGGGTTGATCGAAATACGCTTGCATTTTGTATATGATTTTTGTACTTTATCGATGCACACTAAACCAACACAATTCCATTTATTAGGAATCACCTTTTTGTTAATACCTGATGTAGGGGTTTGTTATCGACATACGAATATTTGGTAGCCCTTGAGTAATAATTTCGAGAAAAAAAAATTCGGCACAAATTTCATTCCACTCAAATTTCAATTGTATTGACATAGGTAACGATTTTTTACCTACAAATTCACTACAAAGGATTGTAGGACTTGTCTTTGGTATAACACATAATATAAATTACTGTCATAAATTAAAATTTCAATTTTGTAATCTGATATATTAGCATTATATAGGCTGCGATGATAAATTTTCACAGTTAAAAGAGTTATGATAGAAGTGTATGAGTAATACAGTAATATCAATCATTACATTTGAGAACTTCGCAAAAAGGACGATTAATCTCTTTTCATTCAATTTATTTAGGTCGTTAGGTTTCAGATGGCAAGAAGATGAACCTTCAATGTTATTTGGAAAAATTTATTGGATATTTAATCAGCGATAGCCAATTAATTTTCATCCTTTTGAATTTTTGAAAAATGTTTTTTAGATTTAAAATATATTATTTCCAGGAAATTACACAGCAAAAATACGTCCACTATAATATCGATATAGATAGATAGGTATATAGGCATTTTCTATAGCACATTTTATTTGAACTGTAGTTTAAACAGAATTTGTGCCAAAAAAAAAATCACCACTCATAAATTTGTCATTAAAAGATGAATTTAATAATGACCACTATTTAAAAAAAAAGCATATTAGAATTTCTCTTTGATAATGATACAATAAGACTTTATAGGGCACCGCAGTGTCTTGTATTCTACCCTCCATTAAATATGCAATACAATAGTTTTAGATAATTACATCAATAAGACATATGCGGCAAGGATATCAATTTTATTTCCAAATATCCAAGCAATATATGCATGTAATTTCAAATTATTGTACATAATTCCCATTACCATTTCAAAGCTCTATAGAAAATTTCACTTCAAAAAGTATTGTACGTAAATTTCAATCAACAAATTGTACTGTTTGTAAGCATACTGACATTTGGTAAAGAGTTTACTACACACATGAAGAACTTCAAAAATAATTACCAGAAATCCTAAATCAATTAAATTTTCATTACCTTTCCTTATTGGAGCATTTATTGTGTAGTCAACCAATTATAAAACGCCGTCACGAACATACCTATAATTGTATGTAAATTGTAAACAAATAGGTTTTGTTCAGCATGTTTTGTTGATATTATCGCCCAATGAAAGTCCCTCAGCTTCTGTTGGATACATAATTTGCATAATTCCAAAAACGTACAAACATATGTGCTTAACGGACATTTGTTTGTGCGATAATGCCTTTGACATGCTATAATTATGAACAAAATAGCTTTTAGTCCGTTATTATCACACCAGTAGCATGGTTTCAGTTTTTTTTTTTTTTTTTGGAATTTTTAATATATAAATAATTTTTCTTTTTTTTGGAAAATTTTCCCAGAGATACTTATCGAATGATAGTGGAGCATAAACGTATTCATGTGACAGTACAATATGTCACCTGTGCAATTTGTAGGAAACTATATTTCGGTTATGATAAATATTCATGATAATGTTGAACAGTCTGAGTTTAGTATAAATGATGATATCTATATACCTACCTACCATCTATTAGAATTTTACCATTTATAATTAAAGTTTAACAATATTTTTAAGTAATGGATAAAATAATATTTAAAGAGTTATTGAAAATTTATGATATTGAACTTTACTTTTTGTATTTATAAATGCGATAAATAGATGGTCCATTTAAATCTGATTTGAGACCACACCTTACTCATTTAAGTTCAATATGAATTAAAAATCATAGTTATCCTTATCGTACAGCATCTTAACGGTAACGGTAACGAAGCATTTGACTTAAGATATATTTTTTTACGATCTATTGTTTTTGTAGATTAAAGCATAAATTAAATTTCTGTTATAATGGCTCTTCTCGACTGCAACAACTTTGGTATCGCGTAAAAAACCATCTCTTTTTTTTAAACATGAAAACATTTTTTTATATTTATATTTGGTTTCTTCCTTCCACTGCAGTTTATGGTATTTGATTTTTTTACGTGATACCAAATACCGTGCACAGTTAATCGTATTTGATTATTTTACGTGATACCAAATACCGTGCACAGTTAATCGTATTTAATTTTTTACGTGATATCAAATACCGTGCCGACAAGATAAGGCATAAGTATTACTTTTACATATATCATTATTGATATTTTAAAATAAAATTTTTAAACAAAGATTACATTAATTTTTTAAAAAACTATTTAGAGAAAAAAAAATTGTATGGGTGGGGGTCAAAGGGGTGTGGCAATTTTTTCCATTTACAATACCAAGGAGCTGGTATACAATAAAAAAGCTACTACCAACAATTTCAAATATCTAGCTCAACGCTACACAGGCAAATGATATTTACTGCCAACATTTTGACAATTTAAAATGTCCAAAACATAAAGAAAGACACAACAATTTGAATTTAAAATTTTTTGAAATTTAAAAAAGCAACTATTATGACATGTTGAAAATACGGTATAAAAAAAAAATTTCAAAATGAAAAATTTTATCCTGACAGCACCAGCGCCCAACGTTTAAATTCTAGCAAATCTAGTGTGAACGTTTATATTATTTTGTGTGAAAATAAAACATTTATCTCTTTGCAGAATAAACAGAAATGTTATCGCGTGGGTGAAAATAATATAAAATAAAAACTTCAAGTAAAACGTACCTAAATCGTGAAACTTTACTCATAACAACAGAATTTGCTATAAAAACTCAATAATTTCTTTTTTAGATGTGTTTTTATGGTTTTGCTAAGTCGTTAACAAATCTATTTTGATTTGATGTATTTTTTTTGTAATATATTAGCACGACAGTTTGGTGTTTTTGTTTTTTTTTTTTTTTGGTTATTTTTTTCGCGGCTTTTTTTCGGATACAATATTTTGAAAAATAGAAAGAGAAAGTTTATTGTTTTGAAAGTTTTTTTTTTTTTGGAAAATTATATAAGCATGGTTTTTACAAACACTCCACCACCAAAAATACAAAAAAGAATTATTAGATTAAAATTTTATTCAAGCATAAACTTAGATTAAAGCCAACCAATTCGACCATTTATGTGTCCAAATCCGCAATATATACGGTCAACTTTATAGCAGGGCAGTGAAGCAAGAAAAAGATAACAAGCTTTATGGCAATAATTTATATATTTTCAGTATTTTATGAAACATTTTCTATACAGAAGATTAAGTTTTTTTTTTTTACCCAAAAGAAATTATTTATTATGCGGAATAATCTTAAATGTATTTCTTTTAAGTCAAATAGAAATGTTCTTTTGTTTGACTTTTTTATTTTCCTATACATAATAAGGTACAAATCAAAAATCCAAAGGAGAAAACAGAAAACCACCACCGAAAAAGTTAGGCGACAACTATTTGAGAAGTCGCTACGACCAAAATTAAAGTCACAAAATAAAAAAAAAACTTTCGACTTCATCATGAATAAAATAAATTTGACATTTTTCTATATACACAAACAGAGAGAGAGAGAAAGAGAGTAACTTTAATCAATCAAACAGAAAAATATTTCAAAATTAACTAACTTTGAAAATGGAATATAAATACCATATAGAAAGCTATAAATTAATTAGCTTTTCCAAGTGACGGGAAGTTTTCTAATATAGAAAACGGTACAGTGCCGCGCTAGCTAGCTTAGACGAGACGGTATTTAATTGAAATTTATGCAAATGTTTCTTTGCAATTCAGCTTGTTCCGATGTTTCTTAAATTTTCGTATCAGCAAAATATACACAGAAGGAGAGAGAGAGGGGTGGAGAGAGTGAGCGAGGTGAAGTATGTAAATTGTGGCGTGTAAAGTAAAGTTTCAAGTTCTAAAAACATAAATTGCCGGAATTTATTGTTTGGCTTTGAAAGAGGCTAAAGTTTATCTTAAAATGGACGGTCGCACGACAGAATTTAAATTCTTAAAGGATGGAAAAAACTTTCAAAATATTGAGTTTTTCATTTACAATTAAAATTCATATCGATTTTTATTTGTTGTTTTTTTTTTATTATTTTGTAATAACAAATTTAAATTTTTATTGACCTCTAAGTTCATTTTTATTTCACTTTAATTCACTTTATAGTCCACAAATTGTTTGTGAAATAATTTTTTATGGATACGATCTATGTACAGTACATACATAATAACAACATAGCTATGCTCTATGGATCATTTTCATGGGAAACTCCTTTTTATGTTACAGTCGTAATAGAATATTTAATTTAATTTTTATTCCAAGTAATGTGAATAGAAATTATGGTTTCAAAATAATAAAAAGCAAACAAAAGGCTATTTTTACAAATATCAGGCTTCAGTAAACAAACACAATAATATAACCACAGTCTATTTAAAAGAAAATTATACATCAACGCAAAGAAAATAAAAAGAAAGACATAAAAAAAAAATTTCTGAAGAAAAACAATGGTCGTTATTTTAACCACTCTCTGGTGCTCTTTAATGCCATAGCAAATAATACATCAAATAAAATAGCCATGAAAATAGATTCATGAATCATTATTAATTACTACCTACTTACATTTAATCGTTAAATACTTGGTGTTAAAAAAAATAGTACTAAAACTGGGGGGGAGGTAGGGTGAGATTGGCCTGATCAATTTTTTCTTTTTCATTGTTTATTAATAATCGACCCATAACTCTATGATTTTTTGTTTATAACAAAGAGGTTGGACACATTTATTTCCAAAACCTAAAACTTCCGCATACAAAATTTAAAGTTCCTAGCTCTATGCATGTGGCTGAGAAAACCCTAATTATACAAGTATTTTATATGGAAGAAAAGAGTATGTCATTTTCCTCATATATAGGGTGTTTTTTTTAGAGGTGTACAACTTTAAAAAGAAATAAAACACATAAAAATCGTGGTAATGGCCATGGTATTGGCTTTATTGGAAAGATAATTTTATGCCATTAGTGTTTAAATATGATTTCGGGAATATGGGCTTGCGGCTGGCTCGAATAAAGCGCAATCTGAAAGTCAAATTTTCGATATATTGAAGGAAACATTTGAACTAACTTTTGATTAGTGCCCCCTATCCATTAAATAACATTTTGAATCTCTAGCTCTTAATTTGTCAAAGAAAACATAAATAAGATTATTATTAACATTTTGTTTGGGGGATAGAGAAAAGTGGTGAGGGAATTTTCAATACGAGAATAAACATTTTATCAAAATCACTCCATATAATATTTCAAGTTTTAAGCTCTTTATTGAGCTAAGAAAATAATAATTTTTTAAAACATAAATAAAACGCCTTCAAAGCAGTTTTGAATCAGATATCAATGACCAGACAACGTTACAAGCAAATAACCAAAATGGTCCCACATCAAATTGGAATTTGATTCAGAATTTCCTAGAGACCTGCGTTTTTTCAGAGACTTTTCATGGATACCTTTTGAGCGTAGGCTGGAAATAGATCAATTGATAAAAATTGTTGAAAATATTGAAAACAGTAAATGGCATTCCAAGTATATGTTTCACAACTAAATACAACAACAATTGTGAGTATTGTAGCACGATCCCGGCCAGATATATAATTTTTGGTGGTGAATAATCCAGTTGTTAGCATTTGAAATTTATTTAAATAAATAACTTGAAAAAAAATACGTAATTTTTTGAAAAAAACATCAACTTTCTTATCCTAAAAGATAAATTGGCAGTAAGAAATAAAGTTATGATAAACGTAAAGACATAGAATAGTTGAATAGGGACGTAGAGAGTACGTGTAGACCGAAAATGCTGGAATGATAACATTAAACAGTGAAATTTCGACAATTTGAGGTAATCGCAAGACAACATTGAAAATGATGTAAGAAAATTGGGAGTGAGGGGCTGGTGGAACCATGCTCAGAGACGAGATACCTGGAGACAAACAGTGGAGCAGGCCAAAGCGCACCCCGCGTTGTAACGCCATAAGAAGTAAGTAAGAAGTAAGTAGTATCAAAAACTAAAAAAATGACTAAAAATATTCATATATATCGAACCTAAAAATGTTGTTAAGTATATTGTAAAAAAAATTCTACGGCTAAGGCTATGCTTCAAATTCAAAATGGCCATCAATTTTGGTAAAGAAACCGGCCGGGTATCACGTAAATGTGTTTTCAAGTCAAAACCATAGATTGACATTTTCATATCGCTTATATCTTTAATCTACACATACCTTTAATTAATTTTTCATTGTTTATGACTGTTTGGCTGTTTCACAATCACTTAACACTTTTTAATTACTACAATTAATAATTTTTCATTACAACTTGCACCATTGCGCATCAAAAAACTTAAAACATCTAATAAAAAAAAATCAAGTCCAGTGTTGCCACACAAGCTAAAATGGTCGAAATTGTACTAAAAACCATAGAATTGAAATTGAACGGGCCTAATATTTAATAAAATGTATACTTACGGCAGCACACTTTTGACGTCAATTGTTTTTTATTCTTAACAAATTTAGTGAAGTGTTATTGCGAGCTTTTTGCACAAAATTTTTTAAATTAAATAATTGTTATAAAATAGTGAATATTCATAACAATCTACCAAAAACTGATTACAATACCAAGTATTTTCACATATTTTTGCGCACAATTTTATTAATAATTCCCATCGTATGTAGTCATAGCCTAGCCATTATTCGGACAATTTTTGTTTTTTAAATTTAACACACTAGAACATTTTCTTTACAGGCAGCATTGGTTGTTAAATGTTACTGAGGAGTAGTTTCCTGTTTATACATTGACATCCGTCCGTTAATTATAATTCCCAGTAAACTCGACAAAAGAATTTGCTTTGGTTTTACAGAATTCTGATAATTGTTGTTACATATGTATGTATATAAGAATTGCTGACGAAACTTTTAAAAGTGGGACATGATCGGGGAAAATTTTCAAGTTCTACACAACAACACAAAAGGTGTAATGAATGCTCTTCTCGCATTGTTCATGGGATTGTTTTGTGGAATTTCTTCACATGATTGTTTTACAGTAATTAGTCAATATTTTTAAAATAATTGAAATAAAATAACCCATAACTAGTTAGTGGGTAGTTGTTTTAAATTGTGCCAAATACTTAATGTAAATATTCCAAATGTGATCTTAAAATTGTTATTGTTATTTGATGGTATGGTCTACAAATTGTATATCGGTAAGTACACGTGTCTTTGAAAATATATGTACTTATGTAGTTCAATAATATTTTATGCTTTATCTTTTATTAAGTGTTACTTTATGATTTATGTACATAAGTACATGTACAATTGTACTTTGTACATAGCTAACACAAAATTTAACCTCCCATTCTATTAACCCATTAACAGCGAATAAGTAGAATAATACCCAAATATAGAGCAAATAATAGCAAATATAGATGATAGATAAAACTACTTAAAAATAATTTAGGGGTCATATAGGTAGTACCAAGCATTAAGAAGTAGTTAGCGGGTCAAAGGTCAGCAAATTTGGCTCTGAAAAATTGGGAAAGTGGAAAATCGAAAAATTCTCTTCGTGCCTAATAGTCCTTAGGTGTTCTTATATCTGACAAAAATATATTCACCTGGGTGGGACCACTCTCCTGAGCTACAGTTATGATTTTATGACAAAATACCCAATTCGCTGTTAGTACAAAAAAAAAATTATGTCAATAAACTCGTAAATACCCTAAGTACTTAGTGTGAAGTTTCGTCAATATCGGACGAAAGAATCAAAGTATCCAATGGTCAATAATGTATATGCAATGCAGACAATAATTATTATTTCACACAACTACATATATTGAATATCAATTTTTGATTTGTGTATATATGTAAATAGAATTATTTAATATATATTTAGTAAGTATAATAGACATTTCGTAGTTAGTTACTTACTATAAAAGGTTATACACAGCATATGACATTTCAACCTTTAACATTTAGAGATGTTCAAATAGAGATAAGTATTGATAGGTCATACACAAAACAATTAATTTATTATTAACTAAATACAATTTCGTAATACTTATGTACATAATAAATATATTGAGTGTTGATTTTACAATATATAACAGTTTAATCATACACCTACACCTACAAAAAAAAACAAAAACAAATAAGTAGTTACATATACCAACATATTAGCATACATATACATATACATATTACAATTTAACTAAATAATCAATAAATATAATTTTCTTTTGAAATTATAAATGATTAATTAATAACTTTTCGGGGAAAATAGTCAGAGTATATAATCTGATAAAATAACAGTACGAAACTTTCTAAGTCAATTTAAGCTAGGAAAATTCAATCAGAAACTTTGAAAATATGATAAGATTTATATTCGATGAAATCTCAGAAGGATATTCGTGTAAATGAGAATGAATGCATATATATATATTTGTATGTCATTTAAAGTAAAGTTAAATTATTTTTTTTTAAACTTAAATGTTTTTTTTTGTTTAGTCAGTAGTTGACAAAACTGCTACCGAGAAAAAAACGGTAAAGATTTGTAGTGATTTACTTTGATTTGAATTGATTCGCTGTATTTTTTTCTTTGATACACGGTGACTCCGTAAAGATTCACATTTTTTTTAGCGAGATTGTTTATGATTTAGTCGAATTTGTGATTTTTTGTAGTGATTTACTATATTTTTCTTTGATATATACAGTCATTCACGCTAGCTCCGTAAAGATTCACATTTTTTAAGCGAGATAGTTTATGATGATTTTAGTCGATTTTGTGATTCGTTGTAATTTATTCTGATTTCCAGTAAAGATTCACATGCTAAGTGTCTCTTTGACAATCACCGGGAAAAGAAGTGTAGAGTAGAGATTCGTACCTAGTGATTTATTTTTATTTGATGGTGTTTTTCTTTAGTACATGTGGTCACTTGGGGTCATTCTCAGTAAAGATTCAACATTATTCAACGATTATTCGTGATTCTTTTCGTCGATTTATTGATTCGTTGTTAGTTGTTGTGATTCATGCTGATTCATATAGTTATTGTTATTCTGTTATTCTTGTACAGTAATACAAAATGGGCAAATGCTCCGCAAGGTACTCTGTGTAAGTCCCTGAAATAAAACTTTATTTAACTTAAAAATGTGATGTAGTCACATAGCCACCTATCCCATACATAAGCTAGAGAAGACAACTCTAGTTTAACCTAAAAAAGTGACAACTTTTTGGAAATGTGGGAGTTTATTTAGTGTACGGAGAACGGTTTCCCTAAGCTAGGTTAGTTGGGACTCATTGGTCCCTGCCCTTTTCAGTCCTTGTTCAATTTTTGTGTCACCAGTAATCACTTAATTGTATACAATACACTGAATAACGTATTCTTAGTTGTGGTTGAAATATTGGGTTGGAATCTACTATTTTGAGGCTAGACTACCTCCTCTCATGTAAAATACCGGTCCGTCGAATAACTCAGAATTTCTTCCATTGAAATTGAACCTGGCATCTGCAGCATGTTAGTCAGCAGTCACAGCCTCTGATCTGCCAATTAGATATTATGTATTCCTTCATTTTAGTGAACAAAATAAAGAATACTAACTGCTATTTGTTCAGTCCTTCAGCTCTTTACTTATTCATTCGTTCAAATATTCTAAGAGCTTTTAAATTAAATTTTATGTTGGAATATGTAATTGAGGTTTCATCTAGCTATATAGTTAATAATTGTTAATCAAGTAGGCATGTAAAACAATATTTATTATGCAAACTGTTTTGATGACTATACCTATTAACTACACAAACATCATACCTATACCATTTTAGTATATTTATATGGTAAGGTATTTACCTAATTCAAATTGTTTAACAAACATTTTCGAAATAATTAGGAAACCGTTTTTTTGTTTTTTTTTTAGTTCGTATAATTATGAAAATAATTTAAAACTTTAAACCGCAAACGAAGCGAAATTATATACACCCTGCGGTTAAAGATCCCGTGAAATAATTATGGAATTAGGAATTTTTGGAGAAAAAAAAACTTTTTATTTGAATAAAACAAATATTTCCGTATAAGTTGTATATATAAGGATTCATTAACGCAGCGGTCGGCAACCTTTTATATATTACGGACCACTATATACCAAATATAATAATAGAGAAGGCATTTATCTTTAAATTAAACTTAAAAATGTGGATTTCCTAGCGTTTTTATGGAAGTTGTAAGCACAAACGTAGTTTTTTATCCCTCAAAATTAAAATCATTCCACCTACCCAACGGTTAATTTTATACCTCCCCTCCGGTGCAATTTTTTGCTCAAATCGATCGCAGGAACACGTCCTGAAAGTATTTCCCTCTGGGACACCCTGTATATATATATTTATAATTTTAATTGTATTTATTTGACGGTAATACAATAGTGTAATAATAAATAATAGTAATACATCGATGGCTTATATACAATACCCGCTAACTCATTTTTACCGATTTTTTTTTATTACATAAAATTGATGTTTATGCAACTCTACGCCTATAGTAAAAACTTCACAAAAAGTTTAAAAATTTTGTTTTTTGCAATGTTTGACCATCCACAAACTCAATACGCTATACAAAACAATTACGTTTTAACTTTTCTCCTGAAAAGTACATAAAAATGAGTTAGCGGGTATTGTAATGAAAGTAATATTAAATTTTAAGTTCGAAACAAATTAGAATTAAAACCAAGTGCGGCATAGTCAAATTTGATCCCTAATCAATTGTACAGAATTTTGTTACTTTTTCTATGCTGCTGACTGAGTTCGGAGTTAATTAAACGCCTTTGAAGTAGAAGTTTTGCAAATCACACTTAGTATTTTGTAACAAATCAATTCACAATTCTATTTTCCATATAATAATACCACTTAAACAAAATAAATTTTTACTTAAAAAGACGATCGCTTATTTATCGTCGATGTGGTATTGTATTTAAGCATTATCGCCGGACGATCGTGTCGCCATTGATTGTGTCGACGATTTATTATTGTTGATTGTATATTTGGTTTTTATTGAATACAAAATAATGATATTGAGATTTGAAAACAAAAACATCAAACAACGGTGGGTTTACGCAATAGTTTATAACTATGACCGAAAATCTATAGTACAAAATAAAAGGCGCGACGATAACGTTACGTACTAGCAAATAGCGATAAGATCGTCTCGTCAACGATGACGACGACGACGAGAAGAGAAGATAAAGTTATATACTTCTAGTACTGAATTTCTTTGCGGACCATTAAAATTACGCCACGGACCACCGGTTGCCGACCGCTGCATTAGAATATAAGTAGTAAGTACCTACATTACATAATTGTGGTTATGTTTGTTTATAAACCATAAATACATAATAAGTTGTGGTATGAAAAGTTTTAAATATGAAAATTATTTACATTTGATAACAATCAAAATGGAAAATGGGAAATATTTAAGTTATTAAATTGTACCGAATGTATATGTATACCTAATTGTCAACAAAATCTAAGTACCTCTACTTGGTTCTATTTGTTTACCGAGCAAAAATGATGAACATTTTAAGTTGGTGCCAATTAGTGATGATATTTGTATTGAGTCATTCAGACTTAGGTTTTTTTTTTAAACATTAGTAATTACTTATGTAACCTACATAATGTTACATGTTACATACCTGACATCATGTTAACCCTCGGTTACTAACGCTAAAATATGTTCCATGAATATTAACGCTGAGTCTAATCGACTTTACCTCACCTCACCTGAAAAAATTACTTAAATGTGAACCAAACCAGTAACTTACAGAAAACCGTACTAAAATTTTATCAAACCTGCATACTAAACAATCAATGATTACTGTTATTGTGAAGTAGTTAGCATTTCATTACGTAATGTTTTAAATGCGTTTTGGGTCGAATCGACCCAGATATTAGTAACCGAGGGTTAAGTAATAAATACTCCATTCGTATAGGAGCTACGATATCATATTTTTCAAAAAGTAATGAATATGAACTCAACTCTCTATACAACTGGAACTAACAAAACGTCAGCGATAGCAATTTTTTTCAAAACCCTAACTTTACATACCCATTCATTATATGTACATCAAATAAATACACGATGTATAATTTTAAAAGTATATTTTTTTAAACGAGCACCGACCGTGCAGAAATGAAAGCTATATCCGAAACTTTAAAGCACTGTATGTGAAGAACTTTTTTCCCTTTTTTTTCTCTTTTTTTTTTGCATTCTCTATTTTTATTTTCCATAAAATAGAAAATGTTTCAACTACCACTTTAGATACAATTTTGGAGCATATAAATCATAAGATAAATTAATTTTCATTTCATAAAATGTAGAACGTTTTCAGTTTTGAGCTTATTATCGCCCGTCGAGTAAAAAAAGTGTCAGATTGTGTATCTGCATGCAATATATTTCTTAAGTGAAGATGAATTTATTTTGGGTAAACAGCATTTTGTTTGAAGTGAAATTTGACATTGCATTGTGTTTGTGTCGCGGTGTAGTATTCATTAAAGTTTTGTGCTTTTTCTTGTTCTTTTTTCTTCTTCATAGAATTCAAGAAGCTGTGGAAATGTAGATAAAAAGTTATTAACAAGAAATGGCAATAAAAATGTTTTATGTGTGGGAATTATATTAAAAACTATTTGGTAAGAACACCTGCAATTGTACAGATATGTCGACCAACTTATTCGAATAAACATTTGCAATATGCACGTATTTTATCTTTTTTTCGTGATTATTAATAATAGATAATGATCCAATTATGTTAAATATTAGACGACAATGGTTTTTTTTTATCAATTGTACCCTTTCGGCTGGATTTGGTCTACCGTATTTTATTTTTTATCTTTATTTTAAAATGATTAACGAGCGAAATGCGAGTTTAACTCGCTCATCATTTTTTCGAATTTTTGGTCCTGTTTGGTCTCTGGCTAACCAAACTTTGTCCATCACTATTAATTTTACCGATACCATTGCTTGTGATATTTTTCCTTATTCTTTCTTTATCTGTGGTGTTTGTGTCCAATGTAATTTATTGTAAAATGCCTACAATGTGCTTTAAAATTATGACTATGCAACATGCAATACATCTACGTACTTATTCAAAACGTTATAAAACATAAGCACTACGTCGACGTACTTATTCCCGACTAACATATTCTAAATAAGCTTTTCACATTGTTATACGAACTTATTCGAATAGCTTCACACATACATGTAAAATGCTCATGAATTAAACACAATCATAAATTCTTTTCGTTCAGTAAACCATTTGGGGTTAAACTTCACAGCACTACGTAAAAGTTATTTATAAAAAAAAACCATAAATCGTTCCGTTACAGTTGACTGACAAATAGTAAGAGCTCTCTAATTCAAAAAAAACAAACATATTTTTTGATATTAACAAGCGAAAAATGACTATACACGATAAGATTTGTTCAATTTATTTTTTAAACACTTTCAACATTAAATAAAAGTAAACTCAATTCCAACAAACATCAAAACTAATTCAATAACAACCTTATCGACCTATGTAGCAGAAACAATAAAACTTTTTATTGTTTTTTGTAAAATAAATTATCCAAATATCTCTGAGGACTATACGGACCAGGCAAGATATAAAACAAGAAAATATTATTATGGACAATTTCATCATGGCATGTTTTCTCGAAGATACATACAGATACTTAAGTATATTATACGAGAGTACTTTTCCATAAAATTACTTTTATTTTTTTCAATTATTATGCTATAGACGGTATTTAGAAAGTGTGACATAATTTGATAAGTATAAGAACAAAAAAATTTATATATAATATTAAATAATTGAAAATAACAAGAGTATATATGTAGTAGCTGTGAATTGAACAACATTAAATTCCATAAATCCATAGTTAAATATTTTAGCGCCCCTTAAAGTTCTCCTTTTATACTTTTGCACATTTTATACTGTGATTTGGGCTATAATTGAGACTATTCTTTCATATTTCATATGAGTTGAATTGCTCAATGCGTTCGATTCTAGTGCTTCATTTGTACTTTTAACAGCTACAGTATGTAGCCAATAAACTTGGTACTACAAGGTAAAATTTTCACAATAATTCGTCTAACTTAGTCAGTTTTTATCCGATTTGGCTGAAATTTTGCACAACCATGCAGTATAATGTTTGCAAGCCTCGATTGATTATGGATGACTAGGATAAAGACACAGCTAATTTGGGACAATACTGAGGCTGATTACTTTTTTTTTAATTATACAATATTATTTTGTTATTACAATATTAGAAAAAGAAAAAAACTGTAACACCTCTTAAATTCGAAATCCAAGAATAAAAAATTAAAAATTCACTATACCAATAATCTCACTAAAAAATTCTCGTGGCTACACTACTATTTGAAATCCAAATATGACATATTTAACGAAAAAAACGAACTACAGCCCAAAAGAAACGCATAAAGATCGCGGGAATCTTGTTGCAAGCACTTTAGTGAATGTTTGTGCAAAATTTCAGCCAAAGCGGATAAAAGTCGACTAAGTTAGATATATTTTTGTGAAAATTTTACTTTGTACCTAGTTCGTTGACCATATACTGTAGCTGTCAAATGTACAAATGAAGCACTGAAATCGGAAACATTGTGAATGTAGCACGTCACTAAAAAAAGGCAATTCGAAATTATTGGTTAAGGTTATCTGTAGGCTGTGAAGGATCAAATATTTAAATATCCCGAAAAAAAGCCGTAAATTATTCATTGTAATATCCAATTTTCTACTTACTTTGACTACACATCAATAATATTTAATTTGAAAAAAATTCTTTTTTTCTAAGATGACAAAAATAATTTTGTATTTTTGCTTCCATACTGTATAATAAAATATAAAAGAGAAGTTTTGTAGAAATTTTCGCGTTTTTTTGTATTTTCTTCATTCAAGTTTTGCAACAACAAAAAATGCAATCAAAATTTGGGGAAGTGTGCAATAGTGGGGGAATGGTGAGGGCGGGGTAGTTTAGTATGGAAGCCGTGCTAGCTTTGCTTAGCTTTTTTTTTAAATTGTTAATAAAGTAGTGTCTGTTTATACAGCAAAAATATACAGGAGCAATAATAAGCAATGGATAAATTTTGTGGGCAAAAAATTTCTGCCAAACCCCCGACCCCCAAAATTCACGTTGAGTAATCATTTGGTGGTACAGATTTCTCCTCTTAATGTAACGTTTTTAAGGCGATTCAGCTTGAAATTACTTAGATTACTAGAGGTACTGAATAATCAAAAATTCACTTCTCTAGCTTTAGCCGTTTAGCCGGAATCTTCTTTTTTTTTTAACCAAATACAAAATAGATAATTATTTTCAATGTACCAACATATACATTCTTGCATTTTTAATAAAATAAAAATTTTAAAAAAAAGAACCACTCAGCATACCTAACTACAAAATAAAAAAAAATTGATTACTCGTATAATAATTGATTTTATAAACGGAAATGTAAATCAACCAAATATATAGAAACCCTGCAAATAGCAAAATAATTGCTGATTGAAACATTAAACTCTGTTTACATTATATATGTGCAATGTGCATATACTCCGTACGTACATATGCATCACAGCTCTCCAGCTATTGAATTATTGTTGAATTTTTCATGTTTTTATAGTAAATGCAAATATAAACTGGAATATTTTAAAAATAAATATTTTTAATTTAAATTTTTAAATTTTTGGACTTTTTCTATGTGTGCGTCTGTCTGTATACAAAATGCAGTTGAATTTACATGGAGGAGGGAGTGTGTAGGAGGTATTTTGCAATATTTCAATAATGCCTAATATTTACGTATATGTACTGTACATAAAATATTTTTTTGATGAATGTTTTTCTAAATAATATATTGAAATTTTTCGTTTTTCCGGATGATTTCCTTTTTTTATTATTATTTATCAGGATTAATTAACTAAATTATTGTTTTTGGGAAAAATCATACAAACAAAATTGTTAATTCTTTTTTATTTGATTTTTTTTTTAATTTCCGTATATGGAGTGTAGCATTAAAGGATTTTGAACTTTGGTACGGAGTTTATGCCACACCCCTTACTTAATTTTACTTGTAGAAAAATTTTAGTCGAAATATTTATGTCCGTCCATCTGTAATCAATATTCGCGGCAATGGCCAAAGAACTGAAATTTTGACAGTTTATTAGGTAATCCTGGAGCAAATCGAACACAAGCTATAAGGGAGATGGGCCACTGTGTGGTAATATAAACCATTTACTTGAAATATATTCGGTATAGAGAGAAAAAATTGTAACAAAAATTATAGAGAAAAACAAAATCAAGATTTGATTCATAGATCAAAAAGTGCCACGACCTACCGTTAAAGCGCTGCAATCAATTTTATACAATTTCTAGGATTTTTACTCATTTACTCGACATTTATTCGGTTTAGGGGAAAATGAACATAACAAAAACTATAGAGAATAAACAAATTAAGATTTCATTAATGGACCAACAAATTCCACGACCCACAATTATGGTGCTACAATCAATTTTATATATAATTTCTTGTGTTTTAAATCATTTGTATTGAATGCACCTAATATTTATTTGTTGTACAGAAACAAAATAAATAAGAAAAGAGTCGTAGATAAGAAATTAGTACTAGAGATGGGCGAAATCGCTCTTTTCACTGATTCGGGCATTTCGTTCAATCGTTTTAAATGATTGAGAAAAATGATTCGGTCATTTCGTTCATTTGACTCTTTGACTCTACAGAGAGAATTTGAACGAACCCAATCATTTGAATGAATTAATTTGAATCATTAGAAAATCCAATTCTAACAAATATTAAAGTTTTTTTTATTGTTTTTATTGATAATTTAAATATTATTTATTAATGTAAAAATAATTTTTGT
>JANSTT010004472.1:0-30290 GCA_026745375.1 Platyura marginata
AGAAGTTCTCCTCTGGAACGGTAAATAACATTTGTTTGTACGTGTACCTGTCATTTCGGACCATTCTCAAACACATAGATACAATTTTATACGACGATACCGTACCGACCTACCATAATAAATATTCGTTAGAAATGTTAATTAAAATGAAGTCCAACCAGTATTATAGTAAAAATCAAATAAAACCCCGAAGCCATACTGAAGTGACGCTATAAAAACACTCCAGGAATAATTCGCAATAGCACAAACAAATTAATACCTAAAATGCCAGAGCTTTCTTTTTAGGAGACGGAAGGATGGGCGGTGGGTTTTTATAGAATGGTGAATGAGAACTATTAAAATTTAGAATGGAGATTAGGTGATTTATATGCCCCATTAAGCCTGGAAGTAATTAATTTCTAATGATGGGTAGCAGAATGTTGACAAAATTGATTATGGAAAATGTAAAACAGCAAACGACAATTAAAACCATAAGAATGGAAATTAAGTCTTTAATGTCTATTATTTGTTTAATTTATATTTTTTTTATCGTTCATAAACAAAATTACGGTTATTGCTATAAAACAGAAGATTGCATTGTTTGCTTGAATTTGAATGCTTCCATTTCCACACAATATACATGAATATAAATCCAAGCAGCAATTTGACATAAATTTATTTACGTTAAAAAAACGTTCCAATAATTACCTTTAATCCCGTAAATGAACAGTTTTTCAATGAGGAGTGTATAGCACAAAAACGCTATTATTTGCACTATCCTCTTTTTTTAATCAGGCTCTTTTACGGTTTAAAACCAGTTAGAAGAACGTTTCTTTAACGTAAATAATAACCAATCTTCAATGCTTAAAAAAGGTGAAAATTTTTGAAAATGTAATATTTGCGAAATTGGGTGATTTCACAGACAACTAGCTATAGTTAGTTAGTTGTCAGTGGTATAACTTAAGAACAAGTTTTACTGAAATTTTGACACTAAATTATTTATAAAGAGCCAGCTCCTAATTTACCTAAAGCCGGCCCCGTACCCACATTATACATACTACTTATACATATTATCAACGTTCAACATTAAACATTCAGTCGATATAAAAGAAAAACAAATTTCAATTAATTTATGTAAAAGCTTCTTGAAAGGATTCCTTTTTCACATATAAATATAATGAACCGAAAATCTCTCCCCTTAGTTGGTGCACGAATACAAAGGCAATTGGATCACTTTTCCTTTTCAAATAAAACGCTTTAAAAAACAACAACAACAAAACCAAAAATACCATAAATGTCTTATAATTTTCTAAAAGTACAGAAAGTGTTAATTCTTGTTTTTTCTGTTATGTTTTTACTGGCAAAGGGACACATCACAGAAATCATATTGGACGAGGATACACCGCCAGCTATAGCAACCCATGGTAATATTGAAACGTTGGAGGAAAGTGGTTCACCATGCAATATTGAATTTTCGATTGTCAAATCGTATCCCGGCCGATGTATGAGACTTGGTAAGAGTGCCAGTCGTGGTTGTGTGTCCAGCAATCATATTGTGCCATTTCATCCGGCCTGTTTATTTTAATTTAAAAGCCTAGTGCGCATATTTATATGGAAAAAAGGAACGGTTCAGTTAATTTTTTAAATTATCAAATATTTTTGGCAGAATTTTTAAATGTATTTGGTGTGACGTCATAAAAATAAAAAATATAATTTTTATTTAATCTGTGTTTACTATTATGTGTTCTATTTTTTTTATAGCACAGGATCCCTTCGAATATTCGGGTATTTTGCCCATTTAATAATGATAATTGAAAAATTTCGTCAATAAATTTATCTCTTTGCGTTTTTGCGAAATATTATGATTGTACGAGAATGTAAAAGTGTGGTTGTGCGCAAATTACTGGCTGGCAGTTAAAATTTAAGTAATAAATTTAAGTTTTTCTTTTTGCGGGATTTCAATTTGCTATTTCGAAAAAGCTTCTTAAATACATACATACACACATTACATATATGTATAATGCATTATAAGTACTTAAGTATAAGTTTTTATTGTAACAATTTATTTAAAGGAAAATCCTTTTACATCGTATAAATTCATAGTTTAAAAATGTGTACGAAAGACACAAAAAAAAAAATGTTAAACGACTTATTCTCATTCATATAAGTTTGTTGTTTATTTTTTTTCTATAAATGGTGTGTCTGTTCGGCATGTAACCAGGCTTAAAGAAAAGAAAAATAGAAATAAATCCTTTCTAACGCAGGTGTTCGCTTTTCCATTTTTATTTACATATTGTTATTTTCCTTCAAGTAAACACATTTAGTTTCAATAAATAAATCAGTCGTCATAAACTTGTATGTATCATTGGCGTGCACAAGGGACGTTCTAATTTAGTCACAGAACATCCCCTGTGTTAATGATCGCAAAATTACCTTTAAATAAAAGATAATAAGAACCATTTGTATATCAATATAGTAAAGTGTCATGCAACTAACTGGAAAAAAACAATTTTCCGAACTATTACTATATAGTCCTGTAATTTACGAGATATAATTTTTTTAAGGATTTTTTTATTGAAAATCAAAGTACAAATTTGAAAAATTTATTCCAAAAACAATATCAATCTTACTATAAAAACTGTCAAAATTTTATCTCTCCACCTTCAGCCGGAATCTTGATAACGGCCGGACGAAAGGACATGCATCATAAAATTTCACGAAAACGCGACGATGGTATTCAATTTTGGTTTTATCTACGATAAATATTAAGGGAGCGTTACAAAATCCGTGCCTTTAATGCTACGTTCATATGGGTATAAAAAAAAAAAAAGTTTTGTCATTCTGAAGCAAAAACTACCTAAAGGGCTTCGGAAAACTTGTTATATTACTTCACTTAGTTTACTTCATTTATGTAGGGATATGTAGTCTTATGATTCCCCTTTTGTAGGTGTGTGTAGGTACATTCTAAAGTGGATATCATTGAAATTAGTCGAAATGAGTTTAGGTGCCAATCGAAATAGAAGGTTTTGTATATTTAGGCTTTCTGTTCACATCTGTATGTATATTAAATTCTGTAAGGCTTATATACACGTGCAAATACATTATGTATATGTAGATACCATATGTTATATACGCTGAGGCACCTATCTACAGTACATAACGTTGTTAAACTGTTTAACTATTCTGAATAAATAATTATTAGGTAGGTACTTCTAACTTTTAACTTCCATTTAAAGTTTAAACAGTCTCTATTTGATAAACGAAGCCTTAATAATAGTTGTATACTCTCTACATATGTATGTACAATAGTTTTATGAGTAAAGTTTGATTTTTGAAACTTTTAAAGTTGTTTTGTTTTCGTAATTATTCTGGATAATTCTGGCTAGAACAAGTTTTGAAATTTCAACTAATGTATATGTGTAGATATTTAAAAATATGTAGATACATCATTAGACCTACATATACCAAACTTATCCTCCCTTAAATACCAAATAATGTGTACACATGGAAAATGTTTGTTAGTTTATGTTCATATTAATTCCATAAAATTGATATGGACGAAGATGTGTCAAAATCATCATATTATTTATATTTGTCTTATTTTCGTTTTCGCCTTTATCCTATTCCTATAGGTATTATTCATTTATTTATTTTTATATTTGACCGTCATGCATCTTTCTTTCGAAATACAAAAATTTCTTTTGTTTTTTTATTTTTTTATTTGGTTAAACCAAGTCATCTTGGTCAATTTTTGACTTTTTCAAAAAAATTCTTATTCCCTTCGATTCGCATTGGAAAAACCTGGGTCACTCTTTGCAAAAATGAAAAATTTATAAAAATATTTATTAGCAATTATTGTAAAACGCACTTATTTCTATTAGATTAGATGGTACGCCCCTGCTCAGCTAATTGATTTCCTCATAGCTAATACAAAATGATTTAGAATAACAATTTAAGGACCATGTCAATGTTTAAATGTTCACCTGAATGCTGTATCTACGAAATGATTGGTTAAAATAACATGAACGACCTAAGGGGTTTTTTTTGACAATATTTTTAACCTAAAAAAAAAAAAAATAAGAGATAAATAATGATATTTATTTGACGTACATATAATTGGGTAGGGAAATTTTAAATTCTCTTAAAAAATCTACAACTAATTTTGGAACAAGTTATGAAATGTGCAATTTATGGAATAAATGTATTTTCATATTAAACACAAATACTTTATTTGAATGAATCCATTTAGCTTTGAATCCAACATGCTACTTCTCCATATATGAAGTATGTAAACTTCTAAAATATGAAATATTCGCATACTTGAGTTGTTGAAATATTGTTGAGTGTTCCGTATATATAAATCTCTATGAATAATTAAAATTACCAAGATATGGTATCAAAGTAAATAAATTCTCTGAACCGTATTGTGTCTCCTTCTCAGTTGTATTTGGAGTAATGTTATACATACTTATATATACAAGACAGGTATACATATGTACATAATGCTTGAATTTTTTATTTTGAACATTTCGAGAAAAATACGAAATAGCATTAATATTTTGATTGATTTTTTTTTTTTTTTTTTTGGGTATACACAAATATACATTATTCATGTAAAAACCGACAAATATTTGAGGGAAACGAGGAATTCTCATTTCGATTAGAAATGATAATCTTGGATGGTGGTGCAAAAAAACCACTTCATACTGAAAAGCTATAAAAATAATTGCGTGTTCTGGTTATAACAGTTTTTATGGGTTGTTCAGGTGTTTAAAGAAGTGACAGGTGAATATATTGAAGAGATATATTTCGTCTGGTTTTAAATATTTCCTTTGCCATCTACAGTTGTACTTTACATACTTTACAGATTTCAGAGACAAATTTTTCAAATTTTAGGTCATTTATGTAAGTTTTTTTTTTGTTTTTTTATATCGTACGGGTATGAGCGTAACTTCATAAGGTATTATAACTTTGGTACGGAGTTTAATTGCACAAAAACAAAATTTACCTACGATTGTACTTCTCGAGAAATTTTAATTTGAAATACATAACATGCCCGATTGTCCATCCGTGTCCATCCATTCTTTTAAGAAGAATTTCTATTGTTTTTGGAGCAAATCAAACAAGGTTTAAGTAAAATTTTACATTTTATACCTAATTTGAGCATAAATTATTCATTTACTCGAAAAAAGTGAAGTTTTTATTAGTAGCCCAAAAAGTTTTACGCCCTACCCCGTTATGGTGCTGCAATCAATTTTAATATAATTTCCATGTATACCGGTTAGGAGTTATCATCGTCAGTTCAACTGACTATAAATTATTACTGATTTCATTAAGTTTTAAATAAATTTTAAATTGTATATTGGTAGGCATGTGCGAGAGAGTCAAATAATATACGCTTCTATATAGTATAGCAACAATGTCTCCACACTCCATTTAAAAAACGTATTTTATATTTACTCGTTTAAAGCAATAACAACACCGACTTCCTCTATATAATTTCATTTCTACTGTGTAGATTTTCCCAATTACGTTGGTTTAATTAGCTTTAGCTTTAATACATAAATAATTGGTTTATGATCCAAAATATTCATTACACATTTTGATTGTTTTTTTTTTAATTATATGGTATATAGGTATGGTGAGTTTAGTTATACTTTCCCATTTGAAATAATTATTTCGATTATCTAATTCGATCAATATGGTTAAAGTGTCTAAAGGGCTAAAGTAAAGTCCTTCTGATTTCAATAACCGATTTCGTCATCCAAAATATTTTATTCTTTTAGTAAATATTTTATTTATATATTTATGTTGTATTTATCTTTTATTATTTTCGATATCACATCGATATATCGACAACATAGTCATAAAACAATAGATATCCGATGCATACAGTTACGACCAATAAACTTTATACATAGGATCGATGCTTTAGATTGGTATTTGGTCACGCTGGCTGGAAGTAAAAGAGTTTAGTTTGATTTCACAAAAGTTTTTTTTTTTTGTAGATTTAGGATTTATTTGCGTTTGCGATGAACAGGGACGCAATAGAAAACTTTATCGCCAAAATAAACTTTCAGCACAAACATTTCAAATATTTACATTCGGTACTGAAAGTGGCAAAGTAACTCTAAAGTGAAACGATTATTTGTAAAGATGAAATATAATAATTTGCATAATTTTGTGTTTCTGATAGATGTTAATTAATAAACTTAACACACCACATACACAATTAAAGGACTGATAATAATTTTACAATATCTGTATGGACACAGGTTAATTATGATGGTGCTGTGGCCTTTATTTTGCTATTATGTAGTTACAGAAGCCTAAGTAATTTTGTATAAGGGTTCTATCTTCATATAAAAAAAATATTTAAAAAATTACCTTATGGTTGGTTCTATCTTCATATTAAAGAAAATCCGATGTTTGCTTTTCCTTTCACCATACTACTCCGATGATGAATTCCATCGATATTTTTTTTTTTTTTTTTCAAAATTGAAATTTAAACCAATATTCGTTCCACGAAATTTGTCCGTAAATGAAGTCACATGATATCAATAACTGAAAAAATAAAAAAAAAATAATTGATAGATTTCTTCTTCGGCAGGCTACTTTAGCCTGAGTGATTGAAAATCCTGTCTTGCTAGTATTAAAGCCGTATAAAAATCAAATTATTATTAAATTAATTATTTCTTGACATCTCAGTTACTATATTTATAAATAATAAATTTATTAACACATTTGATTCTCAAACGACTGGAGGTATCTAATAATACCAAAAATCATTAATTACGATTAACAATCTTCCACCCAATTTCTTTTCTCTGTGGTGCTGTATATTATTGTGAATAATTGATTATTTTAACTTAACCATACTCGAAAACCTTTTTATTGCTCACTAATATGCTTATAAAGTGATCTCTCGAATACAACGAGGGCGTTTTTTTTATAAGGAAGATTGTAGGGTGGTAGGGGTGTAGATATCACACATATACACATTTTAAACGACAGTTCTATTTTTTTGAAATACAAATCCATATTTTTTATATTCAACTTTAACTTTATTGAAAATTCTTTACTGTTCAATATTAAAATGCTGTTCTTCAATGATCTCGGAATTTAATACAAATAGTGTTCCTAAATCTGTTATTTATGTACATATTTTTTTCATATATATAATGTACATATGTATATATCAAATATGAATACATATATACTATATGTATAGATATGAACGGGCCAATTCTAATTATAATTTATTTATTATTTGCTTAACAATAAAAACTTTTTATCGAAAAATATAACAATAAACCTAATGTTATATAATTTATTATTATTAGGGTATGTCACGTTATCGTAATTGTATTTTATTTTCCAGCAACATGCTGTTTTTTTTTGTGAATGAAATTTCCCCAATTAATTTTACAGGAAAAAAAACTAACCGTACAGATGACATATAAAGACTGGATTCCAAACAATTTTCCATTGAATTGAATAATAAATTTAATTTACCCACTTATTCTTTTTATTTGTTATCTACACATGGCATGTATATAGGCATGCATTGTGCTATATGCAGTGACGTTCCGTAGATAAGTAAAATAGATATTAGCTTTAAAAGTTTCCCAATCGACTCGAACAAAAATATGTATTTTAGTGAAATTGGGGGCTTCGTCACTGGTATTGTGTGTCGATGGACAATATATAACATACTTATAGAACGTTAAAAATACGAAATGTACCAAATAATCGATTCTGAAACAATACACCACCACCTACGCTATAAAAGAAAAAAAAACAATAAAATAGTTTAATGTATAGAATAGAGTTAGTAATTTTGTTAATTACTTGTAATTACATACTAACTTCGAAAATAATAGTTAAGGGGTGTACTCGTACATAAAGAACATGAAATATATTGGACATATTTCATGAATATCGTAAACCATATAATATACGAGTATGTAATAATATCAGTTTATGTATAGGACAAAGAATTGTTAATATGTATTGAGAGGAAAATGAACATAAGTTGGTGTAGGTAGTTATTTCACCAGAAGATTATCAATAAATATTTATGCAGTGTGCCGATGCCTAAGTTCAGAGTACATTGTTATTGACATAGAAATTGATTAAGGATAACGAAATTTCAGAAATGAAATTTTCGTCACTCCCTTTGGGCAAATTGGTAATTGGATCTCTTTGTAACTCGACTGCTGACGCAAGTATATATTGAAATATCTAAATATAGCTACATATGTGCTTAAATATATGTACTTGCTCATCTTAACAGCTCGTCATTGCAATGTTAAAAGATACGACAAACCTCAAAACAGTTTCATCGACTACTCCGATTGGACAGAGAAAGTTTACAAAGCATAATAAGTGTAACAACTAAAATGTAAAACTGTAGTCTAAAGATGAAATTATGGCAAGACATCATAAACCTGTGAAAAATGTTAAACTTGCCTAAATCGCTAGCTGGCGATCAAAAATACAGACAATTTATAAAGAAACGAAAGCCCATTCAATATACAATTCACAATCTAAAATTTTCTCCTCAACCTAATATCTAAATTATCCCGAATCGACTATTTTTATAAAATTCAATTTCTCGCAATAATTTTTTTTGTTGAATTGGTGAAACAGTTAAAATATAATAAAATCTAGAGTCTTTTGTCAATAGAACTGTGGCCTTTTGGCAGAATAGCTTTAGTAGCTGTTCTGACCAAATTGGCCACAGATTGATTTGTTGTGGATTAAAAAGCATTTTGGTACATCTGTTATACAATCCCTCTAGCAGGCCCATTTTTTCTTTTTTTAGGGAAGTTGAAAGCAGTACTCAGACTAAGGGTGGTTCTGGCTGCTAGAGGGTTATCTACCAATGCAATCAAAGGTTGAAAAATTGTCGACATAAAATTTTGATAAAATATACAATTGTGACATTTTGATGTTATTTTGACGATCGTACAAAATGGTTGTTAAATCAATAATTACCGAACAAAATTTAGTATAAAATAATTTAAGTACGAAAAGATATTTTTAATAATATTATAAAAGCTTTACTTATTATGCGTTTCAAGTTATTTTTCGCTAGAAGAGAGAGTGACTCATTGTTTATGTTCATCTTATACATAATTATGTATGTAAAATAATTATTAATGTAAAATCAAAACTGTAGGTTTTCTCTCCTATTTATAGATTTTTAAACATTTCATATTCATATAAATATTTTATACTCCAAATACATAGCCTCACTATAAGCGTTTAGCATTACATATTCAAAAACAGTTGATGAGTTTTGCATTATTTCAATAGAATTACATGAACGTGTTCAATATTCATAATGTTCTAATTCTAATACAAAGTATATGAGCCCCATTGAATTTTGAATGGAGCCATTTTAGTTTTTGTACATATACATACAATAACTAGTTAGGTATATAATTACAATTTAACCTAAATACCTTAAAATTATTAACAAAAATATTTACGTATAAAAGTTTTATTATACTAATTTTACTTTTATATACTTTTGGCACATTTTAAAATAACAAAATATATTGCGCATACAATTCAATCAATCCAATAGTTACCACAAGACCAACAGTCCATCTACCAGAATATCGGCTACTGTTTATCAATGTCACACATTTAATGTTTTGTCACACTGATCCAACGGAATTGCTATCATATGCAACAAGAAGTGAATCATCTTCATCGCTACCGCTTGCCGCACTTTTTTCTGCATCCTCTGTTGTCAAAACGTCATCATCATCATCATCATCATAATTGTCTCCGCGGCCATTGTCTGTTGGGCCATCGCACAATATTGATACATCGGCCGAATGGCGGGCAGCTGATCCTTTTGATGAATCACTTGGATTATATCATAGTTCTATAATTTCTGGACCTTTCCATGTAACACCAATGCGCAATAAATTATAAAATCTCATGACGCCCCACATTGCTAGCGACTGAAAAATAATTTTAAATTAATTAATGTTGGGAAGACAATTTTCAAATTAAAATAGATTCAACTAAAAATTATTTTCATAACCAGGCCCACATAGCAGGGTAATATATGTATGTAGTCTGGGCCTCAAATCATCTGGGAATACCCAAAAACTGTATAGTTCTTTTACATGAACATTTATCCATATGTATAATTCATTTTTTGTAGCTACGTGACTTTTAAAAATTCTAATTCTACAAGAAAAAATAAAAATATAAAAATAAAAACAAAAGTAAAGTAAAGTTTTTTTGTACTTACTTTGAATAAAATAATAAAAGAACAGAAAATTAGTTAAATAAACAAAAAATTAAATAATTATTAATATCACTATCACTTTTTTCTAGAATTATAATTTCATTGGGATGTACGAGTCAAAAATCAATATAGAGGAGATTGATGCTCAGATTTGACGAAGAAAATGAAACTGGATACACTTCGAAAATCCCTCGAGGAACGACAAACGGCCGGCCTGATGATAATAATGATCATATATGTCACTAATTTCTATTATTTTTATTATCACTTTAATAATGGCGGCCATTTCTTGTTCACATTTCTGTATCCTATGCACCAGTGTGCCAATAAATAATGTAACTTACTTAAGGTAATATTAGTACTTTTAACAACACTCTCCTCCTATCTAATGCAATATATGGAAAATGGAAAACACAACCTTATCTAATCCAATTTAATTTTAATGAATTTTATGTGCCCAAGCTAGAACATTATGGCAATAATGGTGCCCCCTTAAATATACGCAACGTAGTGAAGGGATAGGGAAAATATTCTTAATATAACCATCACCATAGTATTATACACCTTTTGTGGTGCTTGTTAATCAAGCCATTGGATAGCATGTTCTACACATTAACCAACGGGAGGATAAATCCAATTACTTTCTGTGGTTAATGGACTGTCGTATTTTTTTTTTCGTGTAATTTCAACGAACGGATTATTTGTAAGTAATCCTTATTATTCCATAATTTGCATTTTCATTTTTGTGTACAACAAATCCAAAAACCAAATATGTAGTAGTAGAGAGCGTGAAAACTCATAAATTACAAAACTCACAAATTTTCATTTCGAAGCAAGGGTGTGAGGGATCTCTAAAAATATCGAGAACTGGAAAATAACAACTTTTTCAATTTATTTTCTGGGTATGAATGCAATTTGTTTTTTTTTTTTTGCCTGCATGTTGTATTGCATACGATTTGCAATTTCATGGTGTATTGAAACTTTTTCTTTTTTTTTGTTGATTTGTGGTTTGTTGAAGGTTTTCGATGAGAGAATTTCGTATGTATGTATATGTGTTTGTACATATTTATGTATATGTCAACGTGATTTTGATATGAACAAAATCAGGAGTTTTTCACAGGCTTTTTAGATGGTTTCAATTTGAATTTTTCAACAGAAAACTTTAATTGGCGTATAGAATTCAATTTAAAATATTCAAATACACATAGAATTTTAAATTTAATTAATTTTTCTTTTATTACCTATTAGTTGTTAGTTGATAGTTTTTTTCCTTACAAGTATTAAATTTATTTGAACGTGGCCATAATACTGTTACGGCTGTCCAAATTAAATCAAAAATTAATTTATATGTCAATTCGCTGCTCACAAATTTACAAGAAATAATTCCCTGTTCATAAAATGATAGAGGGACCACCCTGCACACTGAAGCGCAATAGCTAAATTGGGAAAATATAATGGAGGTGGCAAAACGTCGGACGGTTATGTGGCAAATTTGGTTTACATTGAAAATTTTAAAAAAAGAAAATTAAAATTATTACTGTACGCATTAAATACATTGGACCATTATGCCTAGTGATAAAAATAAATAAAACTAAAAGTTCAAAATCAAAAGTAACTATGGAACGTTTCATTTCTAAATATTTCTTCACACATAAGATTCACACAAGAAATTACGGTCCAATTCATATAAAATAAAAAAAATGTAAAAAATGTGCCAAATTTAAAATGATCATTTCGCATAATAATGTCAATCAACCAAAAGCTTATTTCGAACACAAGTACTATCATTTCAATAAAAATCCAAGGTTTCATATATTCGGGTAATATCTACACAATAATAGAAGTATAACTCCATTATAAATATATTAAAATAGAAATAATAATAGAATTACCAACAAAATACCCATCAATAGACATAAGTACAAAATCGTCATTAAAATATTCCAAATGTGTCTAATATTTTTTACGATTTTCGTAGAAATGGCTGTGTATTCACGGTTACGAAATAAACTCAGAGATACACAGTTACTGGTGGTGCTCGTGTACATTGTATAGCATTCTGAAATAGCTAAAATCTACGATACAAATGCATGGTATTATTTACGTACATAATGTATGTACATTGTACATATATTATATACAAACAATAATAAAATATTTATTTTATTAGTGAAATTATTCGAAATTACCAGGCCACAACCGCTAATGACAACCGCATACCAATATTTTAATGGAAAATATTCGTACGTACATAAAAGCAAATTGGTAAATGAATTCCAAAATTCAGAAAATTTGTATTGTTTGAAATTACTATATCCTTGGTATTTGGAATTTTGAAATTTGTTACATAAACCATTTTGCAATCGAAAGTGATACATAATAAATGATTATAATTAAAAAAAAAAATATTTATGAATCCAAAACATTAAAAACAAATTAAATTTGATTCTATGGCAGACATTTTTAATATTCATTTTTAAAATTAACCTACTTTGTTTAAAAAAAGATCTGCAATTTCTAGACTATTTTTAAGTGCCATCCAACCACCTGGCCACAGATTAAAGTCAACACACCAGAGAATAACTTTATCTAGTTTCAACCTCAGTCGGACTTAAACCCAGGACCTCACGCTCTAAAGGCAACCACTCAATCTACTGAGCCATTTGTTCGGTAATTTGGTTTCAGTTAATTCAAAAATGGTAGGCATTTTTTTGTATTGAATGGCTAGATGGTGTCGAGCTTTTTTTTGAGTGAACTCTACACCGTAAAAAAATCTCATTAAAAATTACTACTCAGCCATGATTTTTACATTCGATGTTAGTGAAATTAAATTTTTATCCAAGTTAAGATAAATTATCTACAGAAATTTTAGAGTTCGGCGAGAATTCTGGTATAGACTTCAAGAAATGTTTTGTGCTACACAATTGGGATCAACAACACACAGGAGGAATTTTTATAGTTTTAATAAACATATAAGGTAGGTAGGTATCTAGTTCTATTCAACTTACATTTATGAAAGCTCTCGATATGAAAAAGGCCACTTCTGCTTTACACATTGCATCAAATTGCTGCAAATAAATAAAATAATTTATTAACATTTTGTTAGTAGGCTATAAAATTTAAAAAATATCAGTGATAAAGAATAAATTATTATTTTTAAAAAAAATATAAACTTTTTAATTTTTAAACGCAGATTCCTAATTGAATGTTATTTCTCAATCAAATCAATAAACGTTACTTAAACTTATTACCCAGCCAAACCCTAAGGGAAATGTTGAAAATATTCAATTTCAAAATGATACCCTTCGCTTTGGCTGATTAAGCATCACTGAATTGGTGTCCTTTTGTACTCATTTATATTTGTATATATATATGTAGATGGAAAGGATTTAATTAAATTGGTAGCAACAAAGAGGATAAAGTTTTGAATTTCCGTATATATATTGAATACAAAGGTGCGATGAAAATGATAATAAATGTTTTAAATTAGACACATAATATGGGAAAATATCCAGAAACTAATAATAATTTATTCATTTATTTAAACACAATATATCCTACATACATATATGATATACAAACCAAAAAAGCTTAGGCAGGTATATATATATATATTTAGTAATGTACAGAGATTTTTGGGTGTAATAATTTATTTACGTTTGTAGTTGTAGGTACCAAATACTATAAAACGGAGGTAGACAATATCTTCATTTTCTCTTAAACGCTACACTAGCTATTACTTCAAAAAGAATTACAAAAAAAAATTCTTGCGTAATTATGAAAATAGGTTTTAAATGTTCACGATTATATTTTATCAACACCGAAAAGATGGACGATATCTATTTTCGATTAATTAAAACTATTGGATAGCATTAACCGGTTGGTTTGTGGGCTTGCTAAACTGTTTCCCAGTCAAACGGTAAAAAAAAACTTCTGTGTGTTTGGTTTGTTGTAAAAAAAATCGTAATAGCGCTATTATGATAAATATTTCTCGATAAAACATCCACAAAATCCCAGCATTGTTCATTTTTGTCTGGTACTATATATCCACAATATCTCTATTTTTAAGAATGAACAAAAACACTTCCTCTGCCTCTCTAATGTGCATGTACAATGTACATTGTACATATATAGCCGATGAACATTTAAAGTTAAATAGCTTAAATATATTCTACTATATGGTCTTATTTTATTGGTTAAATATCAATATTATGTAAATCGATCCATAAAATACCTATAGATACCAATTGATAAAAGTTCGCACGTGTATGCAATATGTATTTGTATGTCGTATATGTACATAAATGGGCTTGTATTAAATATTGTAAATAGCTACTGGTTGTTATGTATTATGAATCAGTGAAGCATTTAGCCTATTATATACTTTTGGATATATTATCGTAATACTTTGATATTCGAGAAAATGTCGCATATAAGATGAAAACATTAATCTCTAAGAAAATATAATCAATCACCTTTTTGAATAGCTTTTCTGTTTGTTTAGGCTGATAATTTTGATTGATTTTGTAGGAATTGCTTTGACACATAACGCTTAGCAATAAAAATATATAAATTAAATAGAAAATATTTTTTTAAGTGCTATATAAATCATATCGATTTCATGCGTCACTACGTTCTATGAAATAAAATCACTCCACTTAATTTTGTTAACCAATATAAACCATAGCACTTAATTTTTAATTAAATCAATAAAAAACCAGTAAAAATACATGAAAATAATATAAAATTAATAGCAGTGCCATGATACAACTGTACACTATTGGACAATTGAATTTATCAAAAACTCCTTAAGCTTCAATAATCTTAAGCTTTCATCGTAGTCTTTCTCGTGTAAGTGTATGTTCGTTCGTAGGTGATCAAAATTCTGGCTAAAAGTTGAAATTATTACAGTTTTTTTTAAGAACATCTTGTCCGATTGTCCGACGAACGATTTAATATCCTAGAAATGGCATAAAATTATTTGCAGGGCCATAACGGTTGGTCGTGGAACATTTTGGCATATGAATAAAATCTTCATTCTTTTATTCTCTATTATTTTAATTCTATTCATTTTTACTGTAATCCAAATATTTTTCGAGTAAATGATGAATGAAACCCTAGAAATGACATAAAAGATAAAATTCAAAAATTTTTAATTTCCAATCCTGTAATCCCAGGATTTATAAAATGTCCCCGGAATTGCAATCCCTATTATGCTATTATATTTATAAGCGAATAAATAAATGAAAAAAAAATAAAAAATTACATTTTACGCTTGTAATTTGGGAATATATTTTACATCTGTATATGGAAATTTTTTCCAAACCATATGGAAAGACAAAATTAAGGGAAAGATAGCATTGAGGCAGATATTGTTCGCATATATAAAATAGAGGTGATTTTTTTCTAGAACGGACCCCCCACCATACATTAAGCTAAAAGAACTAAACGAAATTGTGGCACCAATTCTTAATATAAGTAGATATATGTATATGAAAGACATCGAACCCCGACTAAATAACAATATGCTTAATATATGTACAATGTACTTGTACATGTACATACATACATAAATAAGAAAAATGTTTTTTTTTTTATAAAATTACTTACTCTATTAACATGATCCCTCAATACATTTGAATACACCATCGCCACTGCTTCTAAGGCCATAAAAGTGATAAAGCCTATTATCCATGGGACGACAAGACCAGCATTTTCCTGCAAAAAGATAAAAGAACAAATATTAAATTTTCTCCATTATTTATTGCGTTCTTCAAGTCTTTATTTAAGAACAAAAAAAAAAAAAAAACAAAAATATCTAACAAGAGAAATCTAAAATTGTTGCCTAAAATATACTAAAAAGCAGTCGACGTATATTAAATAACGATAAATCAGCTTATTTATACTTGTGCAAAGCTCATCCTTTATCTTTATGTATCCTCCAAACACAGAAGCGCTCCTTCCGACGAACAGACAAGTAGTGTATAAATTACACTTCTCTGCCTTGGAGTTTACCACCCATAAATCAGTTGAAAATAAGGCACGCGTTTCAGCTAATTTATTTCAGCAAAATGAAAATTAAACTTCGTTTCTCCTCGAAAAGAATAAATTTTATTTAACACACGCATTTCATAATCCGTCTCGTTGTCATAAATTTCATTTCATATTCATAAGCTTTTTCTTATGAAAATTTTTTTTTTCTTTAAGTTTAGAACGATGTACTTAGAAAAAGTGGTCGATTTATTATGAAAAATTCCAAGGTAAATGGTACAATAGTAGCACTGGATGGCATGTAAAAAACACATAAATGAACATGTGGGGGTACATACATACATAGCAAAAATGTATAAATTGGACTTTTAGAGAAGAATAGAATGTAAATCAAGTTTTTCTTCTGTTTTTTTTTTTTATTTTTCTTTCTTTTAGGTAACCTAAATTTATTTTCAGAACCATTAGAATGGGTGTTAGTAAAAGGATTTATATTTCATTACTTGCTACGATTGTGAGCTTTTAATAAAAAAAATGGTTTCGTGTATTTTTGAGTGCTAGTTTTTTAAAGCTGTAATTTCTTTTTATTATGCAAGAAAACATTTTTATTATTTTTTCTTCGTTGTCCTTATTTTTCTGTTTTTTTCTTCTTCTTAATTGTGCTTTAATTGGATTTTTATTTCCTAGCACCTGGATTACTGTATTTCTAATAAATCTAGCATCGGCTGTCTTCAATAAAAGAAAAAGAATTTATTTTATCTATGATATATATAATAAAGTATTACACTTTTTACAAAACGTTGATACCCTTTTACAGCTTATACTTCTATGCTACCATAGAATTTGTATAGTGGAAACTCATTCCAATCCTACCCACTCAAAAATATCAAAGAGAGACGACAAAAAGCATTTCAATTATTTCCAGATAATATACACAGCTCAATAATATTTTGGGTAAAAAGAGACTGTCAAGTGCGTAATATCGTTCCCCCAAAAATTTAAGATTAATTTGTTTCGAAAATGTATTATGGGCTGAGATATCATCATCGGTGTTTCAAAAGACAGTCAATGCTGGAATTAAAGTATAATATATTTGTGCTAGAGGCAAAGAAAGAAATTATTATCGTTCAATCTCAATTTGTGCTTCTTTTAATTTACTGTACTGAAATTATATACTACGTTAATAGAGTATTTGATGAGAGTATATAATAGGTAGGCATATACGTATTTATTTCTATTTACGAATTTCAGAACAAACTATTAGAAAGCAGTTTATCATCATATAATAGACATTTTTCGTGCAGCGTCACATGAGAGCAAACAATGTATGAAGTGTTGCTTACACACACAATATTATCTCTAGCTTTTTAAATAAAAAGCTTAATTTAAGAAAAATATCAATCTATGAGCAACAGGGTTGTTAAAGTAACACTTTTTTTCGAATTTGTTACTAAAACTGGTAATAAATGAAACAAATGTAGCAAACTAATACAATTCCGTCTAATTCAGTTTAACAGATACATAAAATAACCCCATTACAAAACATATTCAGAATTGTTCCGAAATATTTCAGAATGGCGATAACTATTTTGGCTTGAAAAATAGAAACCAATTTTGGTAACAAATACATTTGTAGCAAATGTAACTTGATTTTTGTCGTGTAACATTAACATTTGTTACCAGTAACAAATTAGGTATTTTATCGATCATTTGTTACTTAAACAACCCTGATGCGCATACCTGTGTATGTGGCATTGAAATGGTTGAAAACAAACCATAAGCAATAGACCAATGTCGGTGCAAAAGGTTCCATATAATCTGAAATGATGAACGACAGACAGTTCCATACTTTTTTTTAATATTAAAAGAGAAAAAAATAAGAAAAAAAAACTTTGAAAAACCGTTCTCAATTTCCGGAAATGTTTCTTTTTGTTTTCCACATATTTCACCATCCAGCTCTTCCCGAAAACATATAGAAATATAAGCATAAGTATATGCAAAGATAATATGACCCTTGTGGCATTTACGGTCATATATTTTGGGCACTGAATTGTTGTTTTCATTGACATGGATTGTGTTTGGATTTAAACGAAACAATGTTACGTGTTAGATTATCTGGATCTGTTTGTGAGTTCATGTTTTTGTTGATGTTTATAGATTTGTTGTTGTTCAAATAAAAGAAAGTTATTAAGTTTTTTATGTATAGAAAAGATATTTTTTGTATAATGTGTTATCTATCGATTCAAGGTTTCTATGTAGGATATAGAATCCATACAAGTAAGTTTCCATTGAGGAAAATAAAAGGTTTCCGATGTTCTCTATTATATCTCTAAACCAGGGATATCTTTTCAGATGATTTTATTGCATTGAAATATTACTCCTTTTTCTATTATTTCTATTCAATATTGGGAAAAAATCACAAAGTATAGATATACATAGAGATACATAACATTTTTATTACTTTTGGAAAAGTTTTTGCTGTTTCTAGTGCCTACGCATTTGAGTGAAGAAGATAGGTGGTAACCACTACTATAGATAGTATGTAGATATATACCCAACTACTAGTATCATCCGCACAAAAGTTGATTCGTATTTCTCATGTCCGTTATCCAGATTTCGGCTAAAGGGCTTAAGCTACACCAAAAAAAAAAAGGTTTATTTATTTTAGCAAAAAAAGATACTTAGAATAAGATAAATTTATTGTTGAATGTTGGCCAACAAAGATTTTTATCTCAATAAAAAAAGTCTGCCACAAAATGACTGAAATTTCCTACCGTGTTTTGTTATGCTTGCACATTTGTATAATTTTTAAGCTTTTTAATCATTTATTTTCAATTAATTCAATCTTTAAGTGTTGTAGAGAAAAATCAATAAAAACAAAAGATGGATACTAAAAAAAGTAACTATTTTAATTTATTCTCACATCTTCATACGGGTAGTACGATTTTTTTTTCAATTGAACTGACTATACGTTTAAACTGGTTTATTGTAATATGTACAAAGAATATAGATATTACATTAGAGTACATAATGTACATATTATTGGCACTAGACTTTATAAGATTTTATTTTATAATATTATCCTAATTCCAATTGAATTGATATCTGCACGAAGATATATTAAAAATGATAGAAATAGAATATCCTCAAATTGTTTGCATTATTAAGGTAACCCAAAAATGGTGCTAAGAAGTTAAATATAAATTAGTTTAATATTTTCAGCACAATCAAATTCGCTAGTGAAAATGTTATAAGGAATTATGCAAAAAAGGGAAAATAAATTTAAATTTCATTTATGTCTATTATAACACCTAATCCTCTTACGAAAATTTAAACAGGGTAAGCATTCTCTCCCTCTTCCATTTACATTGTTATCAACAAAAGCCTTCTAAACTTTATATTTCATATAGAGTATAACATTTACGATATATAAGTATAAGTACAATATAATATGCGCCTCTCGAATAATATATCATTTCCTTCATTCTATATGTACGTACATATATGTCGTAAGTATAAATCCCAAATGCGTTTTATATACTTACATAGACCAAGGAATCCATAGAAAAACTAAACTTAATAATTCGCTAAACTCAGGGTTGTGTACATCAATATCTTGAAATTATATCAAAAGATAGCAAATAGCACGAAATTCTCTTTTGTTCGTGTCTCATAACAAAAAAAGCCAATTTAAGGACTTTGTCATTTAGCGAAGTTTGTCAGTGTTTTGTTGTTCATATCTATCCTTTTAAAGGAATTAAATTATAATAATCACCTCAAAGATTAATATGGAAGATATCAAATGGACAGTATTTGTTCGTTATTGTGTTTCCTTATTTTTTTTTTTTTTTTAATTTTTAGTCATCTAGATTTTGAAGAACAAAAGAAGACAAAAGATATAATGGTGACATCTTAAAAAAAAAAACGTCAATTAAAAAAATAATGAGTTTTCGCTGTCGTTTTTAGTGGAATTTTTGTTCTACTGATATAAGTACAATTAAAAATACAATTTATTTTACAAAGTTATAGAGGAGAGTGTTAGTCAAAGTTTAAGCGAGGTAATATTTAGCACTAACAAATGTATACATAGGTCCATAATAGTTAAATAAAAGTTAAGCATGGATTTCGTATGAATTTTTTCTCATTTTTACCCAAGATGGTCTATAGAATTAATAAATTCAATTTTCATCTGACGAGATGTGTATGAATATGAATATATTTTGATCCCCTAAAATCTCAATAGCAATTCAATAATAGTCAATAATACGACTTAGGTACATTACTTGTTAATTAATTTCTTAATTTCGTTTGCTATTTTATTCTTCAATAAACAATTTTCAGAAGCTTTACTGAAAAATGCTGATTTCAGAAAAGCTGAACAAAAAAAACCTAAATTTTCTCATAAATTTAATTACAAAAAAACAAAATTAAAGATACGAACCATTTTGTTAATATTTTCCAAAATCATAAATTTTAAACACATCCGTCCCTGCTCTTTAATCATTTATATAATTATTGTCGTTGGTATCGTACCTTGTACCTTGTAGCTTGTACTTTATAAATTAAATGAAGTGTTAAATACATAAATGATTGGTTTTCATTATAATTTAATGAAAAGTCAATTTTACTGATTTCTATCTCCAGCGTATCGATTTTTTAAATAGATTTAATTTATTATTCAAATTTCCTTTTCCCAAGACAAAAATTATTCATCTGATTTTGTTTTTTATTGCGCTCGAAGATATTAGACAAAATAAAATGCGAAAAACGAAAAAAAAAGAAAATGTTGGCAAAAACAAACACAACACCATTTGATCACCAAAATAAATATAAAAATCAATACACGAAAAAAGGTGCTTCTCCACACAAAGGAATAAATTGTCAAAGTGAACAATTATTAACATTTAAATTCGATGAGCGGCGACGCTTTGAATAATTAAGTATTGTTTTGGGTTCAATTCAAAATAACCTTTGTGCTCTTAAAAATATTGGCCATGGCAGTACGGTACACTGTCAAAACAAACTTCCAATGAGTTTTTGCCACCTTGTGTGAATTTATTAACATCGAATTTTCCATTTTGGGCTTATCGCTCTGAATATCCTTTCATAAAATGACCTAAGGGGGCCTAATGGAAAACCGGTTTAAAATTTTCCTCATCAAAGCTTTTTTACATTTTTTTTTTGTTTTTGTTTTAAAATTGTTTATCGTATACTTTTATTCCATTCTGTTTGTACATTTTGGTATTCTATATTATTAATTTACTTCTATAAGTTTCGTTTTGTTTTTTTTTGTGTGTGTGTAATAATTATCGTTTCACAAAAATGACACATTTTGACATTTATATTATTTTCTACTGGATTAAAAGAGCAGAATCTTTGAGAGAAAATATGTCAGTGGCACCAGATAGATTATGTTTACATAGGTATATGTTTGAGTGTATATGTATAGTAAGAATTATTTCTTTGATGTTATTCTTAAAAGAGATTATTGCGTTAAAATTACCTTTGATACGTTTTTATTTAACTCTACATTACATACAAAAGTACATACATATATACGACAACATATACATATAAAACATAAACTTGATTGTGAGCTCTTTGCTTTGACTAAAACTTTGTGGAAGCAATTTTTCTTTTACTATTTTATTTATGTATACCTGTACGTGTTGTACAATGTACCTACATATATATTCTGGTGGTTGAAAGCACAAAACTTACCTTTTTTATTGTGTTACGGTGTAGCTTGTACAGTAGATAGCAATTTAATTTCCCGTCTTATTTTTGGGAAAGTGTTTTTGATTTATTTTATTTTCAAAATTAATTTTGCAGTAATGATAAAGAACCCGTTAGGTTCAAATCAAACACTAATAATAATAATGATAAATGATTTTTGTCAAGTTCATAAAAATATGTTCTTGACATTAAATGAAAGTTTCCATAGATCCATTTGTTCGTCGGTGGCCGAAGTTCTACCGGTAAAGGAAGAGAAGCCGTATAGAGGTGTAGAAAGAGGACTGTATTTTACCACGTGGCAATTTCGTTTTTTTTTTGCTGCAAATTTTTTTCACCGGTTATCTTCCCGTCATTTTTGATGGGATTACTTCAAATATAATTCAGTAATGTGTAAAAAAAACTTATGTGAAAAAAAAACTTATGTATAAATACTTCAAAGAAATGAGGTTTTATCAACAAAATTTCAAAATTGTTTTTAATATAGTATTAGGCCAAAATTTTAACATTTATTGAATCTACTTATGTTAATATGCCTATTACGATGCAGCCACACCTATTCTCCCCAGATATTTAATTCAAATTTGAAACACTAAAGAACACGATCAACAACTCTATAATTACTTTTCTTATGTAATTAAGAAATAACATCTAATACCTAGGTGCTAACTTTCAGAATTAGTATCGGGCACGATCACATTGTAGAAAACTTATCTACAATATTTCGTGTAAAGTTTCCTCTACACTCTACAAAATGAAAACAACAAAGTAGCCACCACTCCCAACCTCCATTCAGAATTATATTGCAATTTGTAAAGACAGTACCTACCCTATATATATAAAATGTTCCTACATTTTCCTCGAAAACTTATCTTAAACTACAAATAATCATATATGTACATATAACAATAGTAGGAGTTAGTTTATTTTTATAGCGCTTTAACTTCAATAACGAAGTATAGCTTTAGTAGAAAACGGGAATATCTATTTAAGTGTGTAAATGTTTTATTAATGTTTGTATTAGATATGGGGGTTAAGCAAAAGTTTAAGTAACTTTCTACATGTATTAAGTAAATGAATAAATTCAATTGTGATGGTTATTCAAGATAAATCACATGAGACTAATTGTGGTAAAATAATTAATTTAAGGATTAAGTTGAAATGTTTTAACAGTTGATAAGAAAGATAGGTCACTCTGTTCAAATAAAGTTTTGTAATGTTTAGGTATATCAAATTAAAACAGACGCGTTAAGTACTATTAATATATTGGAAAAGTATTTGTGGGATTCTATTAAAAAATAATCTTTTGTAATAAGATTAAAAATACTAAAAACTTTTTTGATCCGAAATCGAACAAAAAAACCGACTAATAGTCAACCAAAATTCAACTGAAAACCACTAAAATACAACAACTGTGTGGAAGGATGATATAATTAAATGGATTTTTGAATTTTGAAAAAAATTCAAATCGGTCTGTCTACATATATTAGTGTTATTATTTATTGTAAATATAGCTTTTATGATGTACGAAAAACATTTCCTCCATTTTAAAAAGAATAAGTTTAATTTGACATAATCAAACCACCCCACCCCTTCTCTCTACAAAATGATAATAAATTAATTATTTTCTCGTACTCGATGATGAAATTTCATGAAACTTACTGGGTGTCAACTTACTGAGTGTTATAAAACCAAAAAACCAAACACAATACACATCTAAGGTGACGAATATTCCATATAGTAACCCCCAACCCCTGCATTTATCTACCTTACAAATTTAAAGAAATTTTTTATTTCAAAAAGGTGAATGTTTTGTAGTCTTAATTGGCAGCCTTTTTTTCAAATCAAATCAAATTACAAAAATCTTTTAAGTATAATAATGAAACAAACCGAATCTTTTTTCGAACAAAACGTTGCCTTTTTTACAGAAAAAAAGGTATAAAAAGGAAATATATATAAAAAAATTCAAGTTTTCCCGAACAACAACATTTTCCATCATAGACTAACATAGAGAATTTAGCAATAGGACTTCAAATTAGAGGCAATTAAATCCAATTAAGAAAAGGTTAAAATGACAAATAATAATTTCAAAATGAATTGAATAAATTAATTAATGAAGCGAAAAACAACTCAATTAATTTGGATGACTTGATGGCATTTGACGAAAGCTTATAAAAACAGGACATTTATTAAATTATGATGATATGACAGGGGAAATATTAACAGAATTATTTTATGAAAAGGAAAAAAGATAATTGACATGTTGTATTACTCATATGTATGTACATTATGTAGTAGGTTACAATGAACAAACATAATGTATTAGAATTAATATTTTTTCTAGATTATTAATTACATTACATATTTCTAATCAACCCTTATGTATAAATGGCATCTAGATGGTAATTATGATTCAGGGACCGAAATAGCAATTAAATGAATTTAACTCCATCTCCATTGTAATCACATCATTGGTACAAATACTATATACCTACAAATGGATGGATAATCAGTATTTCCTTAGCAGCCTTTCATTTCAAAAGAATATTTTCGAATAAGTATACCTACTTAGAAAAGTTCCAAAAGAGGATTACAAATTTTTAATCGTTTTCTATAATTTAAATGAAAGTATATTATACGACGTTAATTACGTCTACATTTAAGTACATATTTCCTCATAAATCTAATCCAAAAGATATTAATTGTTGAGTAATATTTACTGCGAATGTTTAATTTTGTGTCGAAAATTCTATGCCAGTAAGTATAAACGTACCTACCTACCTACCTACCCACCTACTGTTACAGTGATTTTTAACCACACTTAAGATTTATAATTCATGAATAAATTTAAAGTTGTGTGAGAAAATATATTTTAGGTCGCTACAACCTACAAAACAGCCTACGACTGATTTAAATTTCAGTGCCGAGCAACACAACACGCACCTACCCAAATATTGACAATCCCATTTGTAATTAATTTTCCAAAATAATTTTGCGAAGATACTTTTCTTTTTTCTCTTTTTTTTTTTTATTTCTTTTTTCTTGTATTAGGTGCCTACATCCTGTTTTAATTAAAATAATGTTTTGGTATGGTTAAAATTGTGTTTGTAATAGGATTATTATAAGAATTATAAAACATTTGCCGTTATACTTTGAAAATAATATTATAACACTTAAGGAACGCCCAAAGAACAAAGAAAATTTCACACAAAAACATTCTTAGATTATAAGTGAAATTCAAAGAAAATGAAAATTGCGGATTGCTTGTTTGCCTAATGTAAGCAATAAAGTTGTTACCGGATGAAGCCCCTTCAAACCAATTTAGTCCAGTTACAAAACCCGGATAGACTGAGTTCGCCTAAAAGTATATTTTGTACATTTTGCATTAAAATTATAATTATTATATATTCAATTTTGTTTGAAATAATAAAGAAGTTTACTAAAATCAAACAGGTGAACTCGAAGACGTAAAAGAAAAATAAAAGAAAATCGAAACTTTGCTCTGGGTAAACAATAAATATCATAATTTAAAACAAAAGCACGTATTTACTTCGAACTATCCTTAAAAAATATGTCTTAAAAATACTTATGATTAAGTTGCTATTAATATTAATTTTTAAAAGATGTAACAAAGTATAAAAATGTTTGTTGTAATTCTGTCTGCATTAAAACCGATCTAATATAATCGTAACGATAAAAAAATATTATAGAAATATTTACAGTAACGGTATAAATAAATGTGGAAATAAAGTCGAAGCTTTTAACGAAAAATAAAGACATGGTCACAGAGCAAACATCGGAAATCTGATTGTATCTCAGATCTTATGGTTTATTATTAGTAAATTTATCGATCTAAGTAAAAGCTTTTATTAAAAATGTTAAATGTAAATGCAAAACTATGAAATACTACAGCAATAGTTAAATTAATCCTTTATGCCAAACTAATTGATTTTGGACAATACCCACTATATGTTTAAAGGTATGTGTTGTGTATATTGGACATGGTTCAATTTTACTCTGTACTCCAACTCCAAACGCTGTTTGCAATCTAAACCAAATATACAGAGCAATTTAGAGTGAGAATTGAATATTTTTAATGTACATAAGTAACACATTGAAATACAAAAGCAATTTGAGCTTTGTAGCTATATATATTATGTATATTTGTACAGTCTGTTCCACAGAAACGTGATTTTTAATGTACTCATATATGTACAATGTACATATGTGCGGTATGGACTATGGAGAGATCTTTAGAATATGCGAAAAACTTAGCCGAAAGTTGTACGAAAAGATCCCAAGCAATAATTGACAACTATGGTGATTGGACGCCATACTGATATAAATACGCAAAAGCTTTTAATAAAATATTAAGAATAAATGCAAATTGAAAGCTATTTTGGTAATTTTAATGAATTTTTTTTTAGACACGTTTCTGTGGAACATACTGCATGTATATATATAGATATATAGATATATATATATATATTGTATATAGAGGAAGTAAACATGGTGAAAGCAAATTAGTTATAAGATTAGATATAAATGTATGTTTCTAAATAATTTAAGTACTAACAAACATTAGCTCATGCTTATCGAGAGTGGGTATAATTGAAACAACCATACGCGTAACTTACATATCAACAAAATCGATATTGTTTTCGAAAGCATTTCAACGAAGCGTATAATTTCATTAGTTAATTGACTGATTAGATTACATGCATAAGTAGACATTAAACCAACAGTATTCTTGAGACGAAATATTTTTGTAACTAATTGTTAAAACAACTATAGCTATAATAATTACGTATGGATTACGTATTTAATTTGATAAGTCCCCCACCACTAATAAATTAACCAACAAAAACAGATTTTCAGTCAGAACAGAAAAAAAATTATATGAGAAAATCTTATTCTCCAATGAGAACAAATCAAATTTACAGAAGACGACGACACTATATATTACTTACAGCTAAGTAAGTAAGTTCCCAGCCATCATTCCTATACCCAAAAAAATACAAAGTTAGGTCATAGTTTTTTTCATATTTTAAATTAGTGGAGGGTTTTAAGTAATCAGAGAGAAATTTTATGTTTTTATAAAATAGAGTATTTAACGCCAACAAATCTATTCCAGAAGTTTCAGAAGAACAATATGAATTTTCTATATATTTTCTTATTATGATACATCTTTATGAAAATGAAAATTATATTTTCGAAAAATATATTGAAAGCAAAATAATGACAGGAAAATACCATAAAGCTCTTGTGCTCATATAACCACACCATGATGATATACTTAAAATTGGAAAAGTAGCTGATGATAAACTTTAAAATATGTGGCTTGGCTGCAAAGAAAAGGAAAGACGAAGTGTTGACGGAGCATTCTTCTGTTATATAATGTTAAAGTGGTATTTAACAAGATTTATATAAAGTTATGGAAGCATAGAAGAAACCTCAACATTGTTGACAAGTAAAATAGTCAATAAAATTAAATCATATATGACATATAGAAAAGATATTTAATTTATTCAATTTTCTTGCATGGGCGCCGTCGTCAGGATTTTAAAGTTTAAATTACTTTTTTTTCATTTTTTATTAGTATACTTATTAGAAGACAGAATTATTTCCATTTAACTTTTCTTGTGGGATATATTGAAAAAAACCATTATTTTGACTATTTTTGAATTGAATTGCAGCACCTACGGTATTCTTTTTTTACGGAAAAGACATTTTTAACCAATGCTATTTTTGAGATAATTCCATCATTAGACTGTTTTTAAGTACAATCCAACCACCCGGCCTCAGAAAGCAAGATCATTTTCACCTTTTAATTAAAACCACATCAGTTGTTTTTGGATCAATTGTTAAGCATGAGGACTGAAATGCGAAAAGGCAAAGGACAAATTATATAATGGATATTTGAAGATTGTTATTGAAGTCGGATCAAAAATGAACGTGGCAAACATTTTGTACATACATATAGGAAAGGGTAAAGGACATTGGCAGAAATATATGTAATAAATTGATTGGAACGAATTTATAAGAAAATATACATAATTTGGTACAAAAATTGCTTGTTTTAACTAAATTATTTTCAAATCTAAATTATAATAATAATGCAAAATTATTATATTCTAAGATACAAATCAACCTCATACTTATAATTACAAATTGTAAATTCAAATAATTAAAACAATTCTTCCCCTAAAATTTGCACAGTCTATATTTATATGTACTTATGTATAAGAAACATTAAGCCCTAAACATCCCAAAATTTCTCAAACCCAACCCCAACTTTCAATGCATAATATAAATACAATTTATCCCCAAAAAATATGGAAATTCTGTAGACTATTACGCCGCAAACATGTAAATTTCGAGTTCTTTTAGTATTTATTCATCCGTAAAAATTATTATCCTTTCAAAACCATTCAATTTCAATATTCAACCTCTCCTCTTGGTCATTGAATTCCATTCGTTAGCCCAGAAAAATCTATTTTCACGCAAAACACGTTTCAAACACAATCTGTGACAATGATGGCAAATTTTTCGCTTTTGTTTGCTATATTCGCTTTACAAATCCCTCCCTCAATGACGATGACAATAATCCAAACGAAATGAGTAAAATTTACAATTTTTAAAAGGATATCCTTAGCGTTTTAATGAAAATAGTTTACTTGAGAGAAAAAAAAGTGCATATACATAGATAATATACTATAATACATTTATATATATATATATATATATATATATATATATATTATTCATTATACAGTCTAGATCTTCTGGTAACTGGAAGAAAAAGAAAACATAGAAGAACAAAAAAATAAAAATCCTTTTTATTGGAGGATTTAAATTACATCTGACCTGATTTTTTGTACTTTACCCTCTTGTGCTATCATGTTTTTCACCCGATTTAAGGATTTCTTGTGTATACATTCAAAGGAAAAACAATGTGTATAGAATAGGGAAGCGAAGGAAAAAGTATTTTAGTTTCGTTGGTGATACCTGGAAAACATGTTAAATAGTTGTTCAGCACATATTGATTATGTAAAAATGTGTGCATGTTATTCCTTCATTATTGAAATTAGGTATACATACAGCTCTGATGTTGATAAATAATTCAGTGCATTACACCAAATTTTTTTTTCTATTTTTTTGGACACATTTAGGTCATTACTTACGAGATATGATTTCATAATGAAATTTTCATTTTATATTGGAATTGGAGCTTAAAGTAAGCTGTTAGTGGAAAAAAAAGAATAAAAGGAAGAAAAATCGAAGAAAGCAACAAAAGAATTTTAAGAAAAGCTGATGAGAATACAATCTAAGAATCATACAAAAAATTAAGACCATTACCATTACCAACCAATAATTGGATGGGAGATTGTAAGCCTTCGTGATTGATTGAAGGAATGGAGATGGAGTCCATATTGAGATACGTGCCGTAAATATTTCATTTAAAATAACAATACAATTAAATATTCCTTTCCGTTGTCTAAAATATAAAATATTGTACTTACATAAGAAATAAAACTTCATGTACAATGTACATTCTTATAAACCTAAGCTTTCTTGTACATTATTTTTGGACTTTCGTAATATTAAAGATGTGATTTTTAAATTTTGTATTTTTATATTATTTGAAATTTCCAGCATTTTTCCTAAATAAAATTTTTAAAAAAAATTTTATTTGACAAAAAAAAATTAAATTCAACTAAATTTGTTCCGGGAGACATTCTTCATTTTTTTTAGTGCATTCACATATTTTTAAAAGTTAACCATTTAAAGGCTAGGCTTGTGATACATGATAATTATAAATGATTTTTATTGTTGTACCTTTGAAAATTTATAGAATAAAAAAATTTTAAAAATTGTAAAATAGCCATCACATCCATTTTGTTTCACATACAGGCACTTACATTAGATATTTGTTTTACATTTACCTATATACATCCATCGATATATCTATGTATGTATTTGTTTTATAGGTGGAAAATCTTCCAATTATTTGTCTATTACTATATTAAATCTGTTACAAGGCTGTCAAAATACTCTCTTTTTAATATACTTGAACCATCTTGTTATAAAACAAAAAGGAAAACCCTTTTGGGGAAAGAAAAACAAGATTTTCTGCATAATACACTTTCTTAAAACCCATAAATAACCATCGTTTGGATTCATTCAGTTACCTTTCTATAATTTGGAAATACCTATATTAGCAAAAAAAAGCCTATTTTTCCATAGTATACAAAAAAAACATTTTTCCTTTTTTTCCATAGACATTACGTAGCTATGTACTTGTACATATATAATA
>JANSTT010004483.1:0-30283 GCA_026745375.1 Platyura marginata
TATATATATGTATATGTATATGTGTTCGATAGTTCCGTACTGCGATTTTATCCCTTATACATATACCTTTTCGACTTCAGGATATATTTACTTGAAAATAATATTTTAACTGGCCACTGGCCTTTTGTTGCAATTTCATAATGTTTGGTTTAATACGAGTATGTAAGTAGGTAATAAAATAGAATACACCTATTGAACTAACTAATAACGATAAAATTAATTACTTTTTCTGTATGAATTATCCAAAGAAATTGGTGCAAAGGCAACTTTTGCGAAACACTGTTTTAAGATCTCAACCTTATACATAAAATGTAACATTAGTGTTAGTTTTTGCAAATTTTTTCTATATGAAAAATCATAAAGTCAAACAGAATTCTACAAAATACTTAACTATTTTCATCCCAAGCATCGTGATTTACACCAACTCTTCTTTTTTATTATCTTTTTAATGTTATTTTAAAATGTATTATCTTGACCTGATTTTGGATGTTCAACCCTTAAGTCCATTATAATATATTTTGTATATCTATTCCAGAAAAAATGTCATATCTTCAACACCGGTTGCTTCAACGTCAAAAACTATTCCGAAGCAATATTCATTTACAAATGAAGAAGATGTAAACTTTGAAAATTTCACTGCAACCGGACGACATGGAGTTGAGCCAGTTCTATTTCGTAAGTCCCCCGAAAAGAAGGAGAAAAAACGTCCGCCAACACCTCCGCCACCGATAGCCATACGTTCCAAATATATTGAGTCACCACAACCACCAAAGCCTCCAGTTGGTCAAGTAGTGCTGGATAAATTTGGTAATTTTCGTTTGGCGTCAACAGAAAAGCCGCCAGAGCCGCCGGCACCGCCACGTCGCAGCCGTTCCCGCAGTCGTTCTAGACGTAGATATAGCAGTGATAGCCGTTCAAGATCTCGATCGGCAAAACGTCGTACGCGATCACGAAGCTATGAGCGAAGAAGAAGTCGTTCACGATCACGTTCATATCGAAGCCGAACTGGCTCTCGAAGTCGTTCGTATTCACGTTCCAGATCTCGATCGGGCAGTATGGATAGAAGACGACGATATCGAGGACGCGGAGGATACGATCGCGGTACATACTACAAACCTAGGTTTGGTAATGCCAGATATGGTGGACGTGGTGGACGTATTGGGTATCGTGATTTTAGAGATTTTCGTGCCAGGGGACGTGATCGCTATCGTGGTGGTTGGGTAAATAGAGGTGGAAACAATAGATATCGTCGCGATGATAGTCGTGAACGTCGCTTTGATAGACGATCTAGAAGTCGTTCATATGATAGCGATGAACGAAAGAGGAGTCCAAAGGATCGCCGTAAATATTCCGAAAGTGATAATGAACGAGAAAATGCTAAAACATTTAGAAAGTCACCTCCGCCACCACCAAATGTTACTATGGAAGAAAATTGGGATAATGAATCATCTGGAAGTAAGAAGAAACCAGTAGAAAATCCAGCTATTGGTGTTAGCGTTAACAATGAGGCAACGGAGTAATATATTAGGATGTGTAATAATTTTGTTTTCATCACCGTTTGAATTAAATTTAAAATGTAATAAAATTTGTTGTTTTATCTTGCCTAAAATATTTGATTTTAGATAACATAGTATGATTTGACTTAATGGTGAGAACAGCTCGTGTTACATTGTTACATTATGATGAATTCTTTTGAGGTGTAATAGGTAATTCTTTCTTTTCTAATCTAAATATCATTTATATGTAAGAATGTAGTTAAACGTAACGTAGACCGTTACAACACAGATATAAAGAAAATTTCAATATTACTCCAGTACCTGTTTTATCTTTATTGGTCGTAGAAAATCGCTCAAAAATATGACCAAAGCATAATCGTAAAAATATCTTGGTGAACTTTAGAAATTAATAAAGTATTAATTAATAAGTAACAAGTAAATAAACAGATCGAGTTAAATAATTAAACTTAATTGCTATCAGTGAAAATATTCATTCGCAACTATTGGCCCGAATCAATCAATAAAAAAATATGTTAGGCGGTTTTTTTTAAAAAGCTTTGGGGTGATGACTTCAACTGATTAAAGGGATGTGTGTAAAGATAAGATTTGTTTTTATGGCGATTTATTATCATATATTACATTTAAAAATATACATAAATAGAATAATTATTTATTATATAATTAGCAAAAAATATCCATAAAAGGAAATGCTGCATTTTCAGGATTTAAAAGATCAATCAAAAAGCAAACCGTTCCAGCTAAACCTTCATATAAACTAAATGGTCTATCTGGAGTGTGAGCATTCATTATAAACCGTTCATCGGTGAGAAATTCCATGAACTTGTACGCTCGATGCAGATACCTGTCGTCTTTTGTTAATCTGTATAAAATCAGAAATACATATGCGTTGCCACAAATTCCATGACAAATGCCCGGTCCTTTTAACAAAAGACCTTTTTTCCATATCAGATCAGCTGCTCGTTTACATGCATCTAAATATTGTATTTCCTTGAATACTAAATATGCTTTAGCTAATAGATAAATAGCTCCAGCAGCACCGTGACACCAATGTATTAAACGTTTTTCCTTTTTGGTTTCCAGAGCAACTGGAAAGTTGCCGTCTTCTTCTTGAAGTGCTGAAATAATAGTTGAAATAGTTGCTTTTTTTAAAATTATTTTCACAAACTTGCCTACAAATCCATCAACTGAGTTCTTAATGTCTGTCCATTGATCCTTCGAAATCTGAATTTGCGATTCGTTGGTTTCGTACCAAGGTGATTGTAATAGCATATGCAAAATACCACATACGCCATGGGCTGCTCCCAAATATTCAGTTCCATGATATTGAAACATTAATGGTATTGGTGATCGATGTCTTGATGAATATTGTTTGCCACTCTCGACCGTTGCTTGACAGAGCTCCACAATTTCAAAGTTAGTAAACGGTTTTGGGGCAATTTGACTATTTAGCCAATAGATTCCACTGAGATAACCGGCTCGGCCAACCAATATTTCATCACTACCATACTTATTAAAAGAGATCGGTTTACATGCTTCAAATCCATTTTTATAGTGTTCAACATCATCTTTAACGATTTCCAGTTTTTTCATTTCTGATGATATAACTGCTGAAACAGCATAGATTCCAGCATTACCGCATAAAAATGCGCAGCGTTCATCTCTTGATTTTGAATAACGTTTAGCATTCTTTTTAGCATTTTCAATATACATTTCGGCAAATTTAAGTGCGGATTCCTTATGATTTGATATGTTACCTTGCCATAATCGCAGAAACATGTAAGCAATACCTGTGCACAAAAAATGAGTACGTTTTAATACATATCACGTTTATTGTAATTGTATGGAAGCGATTTTATTCATTGCATCTAATCTTTTTATCTAGTGCAGTGCTCTGCAGTTCATGAATAGGCTTTACTTTCAACAACTGTTTGACGCTATGTCTTTCTAAAACTAGAAAGCCATAGCGTGACAGCATTCGTTGCATAATTTCTTAGTCTACTAAAAACTAAACTATCAAATGCCTGTGCAGCCTAAAACCAACCTATTCTTCTATTAAGGTTGGTTTGATGAAAGGATAATCAATGGGAACATTACGATAGTTAAAGCCCCAACTAACATCGATTTATATTTTGAGTCGGTAAATGAGTTCAGTGTTCCCAAATCAATTATCCGACTTAAGCATCAATATTTTTGAACTTACCGGCATTTCCAACATATAAGTCACCTCGTTGGTCGTCATTTAGATTTGAAGTATTTTTTATAATTTCCTTGACATAATGTGTAATTAAACGTTGTATCCGGTTTGTGGGAATATCGAGTTGTCCATTATAATCGTCATATAAATTGTCGAAATATCGACGGTCCATTCTTTCTATAAAAAATAAAAATTTTATTTAATAATTGTTTCTTGTAAAAATCGATAGATTAAGTAATTAAGTAAATATTTTTATACTTGATTTAGTACATTTTTTATTACTGGAAAAAGTTATTTAAAATTTAAATCGCTAAATACTTTATTTTTCTATTGAAGTCAGAAAATTAGCGCCCATGTAAAGAACATCGGATGTCAAAAATAGTATGGCCAACTATATCTATTCTGCCAGTAAATTGACGCCGTATAGAAAAGTGGCAAGTTTTGGCTTGTAATTTAATAAATAATAAATACTAAACGTAGTGCGAAAAGTATAATTCTAATTTTTTATCATTTTGCAAATATTTCCAATGTGGCAGCACTGTCGACAGAGATCGAGAGCAATTTCCGATTTTCTCCTTCTCTATTCTTGCTGGGGTTCTGTCACTGTCACTGGCTTTCACGGATCACGTACGGGCTTTTTATCCAATTATTATTAAAATATTTTTCAAAATTTTTTAAGTTTAAAGTTTGTTAATTTAAAAAAAATGGCAACTTTACGAGCCTTTAGAGCCTTAAAAGGATTTGATCGTTATAATTTGACGAATTTTCACAATGTTTCAAGTAAGTTTTTGATAAGTATCTTAAAAAATGAATTAATGTAACCGATAGCTTTTAGATTGATTTTATGCAATATGATTTTTGGACTTTGATCTGTAATTTCTCATCACATTTTTATATTTTTTTTTAATTTCTTACCTTAGCGTACTACCGAAGGTAATATACAGGATGGTCAGTGCCCCAATTTGTAATGTATGGTATATTCAATTCTACTATAGTAACTGGTATATCTGGTTAAACATCCTATTGTTTCTCGACGAACATTACAGTAAATTAGAACTGTTGAATTTTTATTTTTATAGAAACAGCAAACAGTCCCGATTCCGAGCTGCCGGCTCTTTTGTTGCTAACAAATGTAGCACTTTTTCGTTATTTTGTGTGTCATTTATCTCTACAGGGAAGAAGCGCTAAAAAAATTGGTTTTCTAACTATTTTTAATTTAGCACTTATCTAAAACGTAATTTTTGTATTTACATACCCCTCATAACAGAGGGTTAGATAGCTAAAAAGTTCCACTCCTAAATCTCAGTTATTCAGTCACTCTCAATAAAGTATAGTTTAGTAATAGCTGTTTAATTTCCAAATTGTTTCATATAAATTACAATTTAATCTTTTTTGCTTTGTAGTATCTTTTTACTGCACATAGTAAATAGTTCATAGTACTATAATATAATGTCCGGCACGAAATACTGTAGATAGAGAGAATTGGGTTTTACTTAATTGGTTACCAATATGCGATCAATTATTATTGTTAATTCTTTCTATTTTTTGTTGTTTGAATACTAAAACTCTAATTCTTAGTCAGTCAATCATATTAAAAATTATTTTTTATTATAAAATTTTTAGGAGCAATTATTATCAAGAGACATAAAGCAGATTTGGCGCCAGCAAAACACACAAGAACAAAATTGGTTGACGGAGTTCTTGTTGTAACAATTGATTCGCCAAATGTTAAGGTATCATTATTGTTATATTAATTAGTTAGTAATTACATTAAGTCTTTAGGTATACATCACCGTAATAAATACATCTTAGCTTAATGATTATTGCGAAAATTTCAATTTTATTTTAATAATTTTTTTTAACATTTCACTTAAAACTAATTTATTAATTTTTTTAAGGTTAATTCTTTAGGCGACGAAATATCTAATGAATTTCTGTCAATAATTAATGAGATTGAAACAAATCCAAATGTTAATTCAGCCGTCATTATATCTGGTAAACCAGGTGTTTTTGTTGCTGGTGCTGACATAAGTATGATAGAAAAGTGCAAGACAGCACAAGAATTTACCACGATTTCAAATAATGGTCAAATTATGTTTGAAAGATTGGAAAAAAGTAAAAAACCTATTATTGCCGCAATTAATGGCAGTTGCCTGGGTGGCGGTTTGGAATTAGCACTAGCTTGCCACTATCGCATTGCAACCAAAGATAAAAAAACCATACTAGGTTTACCAGAAGTGATGCTAGGACTGTTACCGGGTGCTGGTGGTACCCAGAGGTTACCGAAATTAACATCGGTTCCTACAGCACTTGATATGGCATTAACCGGGAAAAGCGTAAAAAGTGATAAAGCTAAAAAACTTGGACTAGCTGATTTAATTGTTGATCCATTGGGTCCTGGCCTGAAATCGGGCGACGAAAATACAATGGAATATTTAGAAAATGTTGCGGTTCAAGTTGCGAAAGATATTTCCAGTGGAAAAACAAAAGTAAGTATGTAACCTTCATTTAATTAGATATTTATCTGATTATGCGGTAATTAAAAAAATACATAAAAATCTAAACCTGGAAACTAAAAATCAATCCAATCCAATCTAATTGCGAAACTATTTAGAAAAACTTCAAACAGAGAAAATTCAAACATAAAAAAAAACGCTGAAAAGACTACCTTGCGTCTAATCAAATCCAAATTTCAATTTTTATATCATAACCAAAACTCAAATTAACGAATTTGAGAATCAAGATTTTTATAAGTCTTCATGGTTCCAAAACACATCACAATCGAAAAATGGCACCTTTTATTGGAATTTTCAATTTCAATTTCAAAAAATATTTTCATTTTTAAAATTATGGTTTTTTGTTGCTCTCTCTCTCTCAATACTATACTATTTTTGAGGAAAGACTATAGGTGCATCCCAACCTACCCCCGTTGTATTATTAAACCAAAATGTTTGTAATTAAATACTTTTCCTACTTTGATTCAGGACAGGATGGTGATATTTTTGTTACAATATTCTAAATTATAATTTATTGATATTTCTCTTCTAAATTAAAGTAGTATTGACACAAATAGTAATTTTAATACCAATAAACAATAAACCTTTCGGAATTTTTTTTTTAGATTCAACGCACGAAAGGTTTAATTGCTAAAATGACAGATTTTGCACTTGGTTTTGATTTTGTTAAAGACAAAGTGTTTACAAAGGCTAAACAACAAGTTCTTAAACTATCTGGCGGACTATATCCAGCACCACTTAAAGTAAATCAAGATACATATAGAGAAAATGATTTTCCGATTTGATTTTTTTTTAAATTTAGATTTTAGAGGTGATTCGTATTGGTCTTGATAAAGGACCATCGGCTGGATACGAAGCAGAACGTAAAGGATTCGGTGAATTAGGAATGACGTCACAATCGAAAGGTTTAATTGGTCTTTTCCGTGGTCAAACTGAATGCAAAAAAAATCGTTTCGGTCATTCAAAAACTCCGATTAACACGGTTGCAGTTGTTGGTGCCGGTTTAATGGGTGCGGGCATTGTTCAAGTAACTATTGACAAAGGCTACAATGTCATTATGAAAGATACAAATGATGCTGGACTTGCACGTGGTATTGGTCAAGTACAGAATGGTTTGCAAAATGCAATTAAAAGGAAGCGTATAAATGCTCTAGATCGTGATAAGTGTTTAGCAAATTTAGATTCGACGTTAAACTATGAATCTTTTCGTAAAGCCGATATAGTGATTGAAGCAGTTTTTGAAAATCTTGGTATAAAACATAAAGTGATTAAAGAAATTGAAGCAGTTGTTCCACCACATTGCATTATTGCCACCAATACTAGCGCAATTCCCATAACTAAAATAGCAGCCGGTAGCTCTCGTCCTGACAAAGTTATCGGCATGCATTATTTTTCACCGGTTGACAAAATGCAACTTCTCGAAATTATTACACATCCAGGAACGTCAAAAGAAACTGCTCAAGCCGCTGTAGACGTAGGTTTAAAACAAGGAAAAATTGTGATCACTGTTGGTGATGGTCCAGGTTTTTATACAACCAGAATATTATCAACTATGCTCTCTGAAGCCGTTCGACTTTTGCAAGAAGGTCTCGACCCAAGGGATCTCGACAAAATCACTAAATCGTTTGGTTTTCCGGTTGGTGCTGCAACATTATCCGATGAAGTTGGTATTGATGTTGGTGCTCATATTGCTGCCGATTTAGCAAAAGCTTTTGGCGAACGTTTTAGCGGTTGTAATTTAGATGTTATGAACGATATGGTTAAAGCTGGATTTATGGGACGAAAAACGGGGAAGGGTATGTTTTTGTACGATGACAAAAAGAGAGGATCGCGCGAAGTTAATCAGGTAATTTATTAGTAAGTTATTCAGGTTTTAGTTATTTCTTTGAATCAATATTGTTGGACACCTATTGTAATATGTATTATACAAATTTATTCCTTGTATTATGTGGGCATAACTATGTATTACTACCAACAACGGCTGTAGTTCATAGATTATAACAAAAATAGTAAATTTGTTTTATAAACCTTAATTCTTGCAGTATCCATCTGCCATTACTCACCAAAGATAAGATAATAAAATAATGAATGATAAATGAATGAATGAATAAAATGATCAATGGTCACATATGGATCTTGATAGGACGAATAGTTAGACTGGAAAATCGAAAACGAGAGTCAAATTTAAAATACAAATGTCTCAAATGGCTAGTAATGTCGGCAACTTGTTTTCAAAGCCACAATACATCCAGAATGTTAAGCAAATCTGTAGTGCTGCTATATGCTTGAACTTAAGATCTGATATACTATTTTCCCATCACTCAGATATTCTAATTATTTATTCAATAAAACGAAATGTTGTGATTTCAAAAATCTTACTTTAATTAGAATTTTATTTTAATCGTAAATTTTTCATCTTTCTATAGGAAGCCATTGAAATCATCAAGCAGAAATATCAATTAGTTTCAAGAGGCGCTGATTCGGACGAAGACAAACAATTACGAATGGTTTCCAGGTAAAAAAAAACAATTACATTTATTTTAAATTTTGGGAGGGTATATAATATTTAATGTGGAATCAAACCATTCGCACTCAATTTCCTTTCAAGAAAAACTAAGAAATTTTATTTTTCTGAAGGAAATTATTAAAAACAATCTATATGGTATTGTACTCCCTATTTTTTTTTTCAAATTTGACATACCTAACATTCCTTATTGTGTATCAAAAAAGACATTTTCATGCCCAACATCTTTTTCGTGAAAATTTAACTGTGCCATCCTGTCCTGTTGATTAAGATTCAACAGAGAAGTTATTACATAAATGACGTTATCTTTTGCTACTCTCCTCATTCTGTAACACCCTCACACATCCGAAACAGATTATTATTTTAAATATTTTCTTTAGATTCGTAAATGAAGCGGTTCTATGTTTGGAAGAGAACATATTGGCAAACCCCATAGAAGGTGATGTTGGCGCAGTATTCGGTTTAGGTTTTCCACCATTTACTGGTGGTCCATTCCGATGGGTTGATCAATATTCCGCATCAAAATTAGTCGATAAAATGAAAACGTTTTCTGATCTATATGGTGCACCATTTCAACCTTCACAAACATTACTTGATATGGCAAAGGATTCATCAAAAAAGTTTTATAAACAACAACAATAGGTAAAAATTTTGTTCATATTTTCCATATATATTTTTTATATAAGTACATAAGTCTTTTTTTTTTTTAAATCTTAAGAGCAGTTCTAAACAATTTTTGAGAAATAATAATATGATACAAAATTAAATTACTTTTTTTATTTGATTAAATTGTACATATAAACAGAGAGGTGAGCTGATGTGTTGAAAGCATGCCCTCTGTAGCAGTTTCTGTTGCTCCATCATGGAAATTATATTTTTTTTATTATTGTCAAATTATGAGAACAAGAGAAAACTTTTTACATATGGAAATTTGATTTTACATACTCGGATGTCAAAATATTTCTAGAATTAATTATAATTGTTTCTTTCTCTCTTTCTTTTGATGATTAAAAATAATTATCTAAACTTTGATTTTCAAAAGTCAAGTGTAAAGACAAATCTTATTGTTGTTTCTTTGAATTTAAACATTAAATTTAAATTCTATTACTAAACAACACCAACACAATTGTGATGCTTGTTGCATATTAATTATCTGTCATAGTTTCCCCACATACATATATTATTGATTTCAGTTTTAATTTAATTAAAAAACCGTAGGTTTATATGGTTTCATTTATTCAACCAATTTTTTTAATTTACTTAGGGTAACATGGCCAAATGGTGAGTAACAATGTCCATGATAAATCCGTTAAAAATTCAACTTTAAATTAACCTGAATTTAACCGGAATTTACTATATGGTAACGCCCAATTATAATTATAATCCACTAACTTAGATTTAATTTATTTAGTGGATTATTTCACATTGCCATATAACAACGCTGGCACAATTCGGATTAAGCATGGACAGCTGCTGAGAACAATACGAAAAATGCGAACATGTTTGTGAATTTTCCTAAAAGATTTTTTCATACATATATTTTCTATGGATTACATATTTCCGCGTATTTATTATTGACATTTCTGTGAATGCTCTTAGACAAATTTTAGAATTCTCTTATAAATGTAAGTAGAGGACTTAAAACCACTGGGGGCCGATTATATTATTAGGCTAAATGCTTTACGACATCAGTATTTATAGTAGATGAATTCACTTTCAATCCATCCGATATATCCAATATATATAGACATTGTCCGAAATATTTTCAGGGATTTTGTCCTCAATACCAATATCTCTCTGCGTACCCTACGTACTTTCAATATTTGTTATTACTATTATAATGGCGCCAACTTACTGGTACGTTGAAAAAAGAAAAGATTCTAATACATCTTTATTGTTAATATACTTTTGAAGAATAATTTCTGCATCATAGTTTCGTAGTTGAAAGGCCGCACCGTTATACTTTATGTATTTTTTATATACGATGGCTTATATAGATACAATACCCGCTAACTCATTTTTATGTACATTTCAGGAGACAGTAAAAACTAAAATTGTTTCGTATAGCGTATTGTGTTAGCGGATGGTTAAACATTGCAAAAAAAACAAAATTTTTAAAACAAACTTTTTGCGATAATTTTACCATAGGTGCAGGGTTGCATAAACATCAATTTTATCGGTATTGTATATATGTATATATAAGATAAGCCATCGATATAAATTTTTTTTAGAGTATTTTCACATTTAACGCCTTCACGCCTAATGATTGCTTTCATTTTAAAAAAATAGACTCATTTTAAGCACTGACAATGGCAACTTTATAGAAAAATGATTAGAATTCCTTATGAAAATATTTGCAAGTAACTTTTTTATATTTTAATATATAAGTACTTGTAAGTTGCGAACGAAACCGGTAAGTTTTTCGAAAATTGTTTAAATGTACATTGTTTCATAAATTAGGCCACAAATTGAATAAGTATTGGAATCCTGCATTGTTTTCAGCATTTATATACATAAGTACATATTATATGTACATTGTACATGTAATAGAAAAAATAAGGATTTAAATTGTCAGGTAAATGTTATTCTAGCAATCTAAAAAGAAGTCGCGTATTTATAACAAGAAAGTTATTTACCTTAATGTTGAATTAAGTTTTTAAGATGGCACGAAATTATCTATAATATCTTATTAGTTCTCTTAAGAATTAACTTTATTTTGTCTAATTTAATTTTTATTACAAGTTGAGTGTGTCACGTGTGAGTTATATTTAATTAATTAAAAGGTAAGATCCATTTTGTTTTTTGCTATTACTAGAATTGACTGTTTTGTCTTTTTTTTTGTTTAAAATTTTTGCTTAAACCTTATAAGAGTTAATTTAAAAAAATAAAGGACCGATCTTGCTGGAGATGGGGAATATCAGCTATCCAAGAAACTAAATTAGGATAGCTTACTTCTGTCTATACATTCCTTATAGAATATCGGCCAAAACATCAACTTTTAGAAGATTACGATTTTTTCGTACTTTGATCAACATTATATAAGGAACTGAGCAAAAATCTTAGACTTAGATAACAAATTTAAATGATAGAGAATATTACACCAGGGCTTCTAATAGTTTTTTTGCACTGAGTATTATTATTAGTATTAGTAAATTTTCATTGGGGTTGAAATTGGTTAAGGTGGAACAAAAGCAATGATTTAAATCATTTTTTGTAACCACTCCTCATAACATTTAAAACCATCCCAAAATTAACGATTTAAAGTTTACGAACTTGCGTTTAATTTGGATAAAGATACAGATTTTGTCGCGACAACAAATAAAAGTTTTTCTTATGCGGAAAATTATTATCCTTGCTCCCTTGTAAAATTATTTGATTTTGTATTATTTAAGCACTTGAAAAGCTTTATAATATAAAGTTTATATGTTTATGAAGATTCAAATAATACTCTAAAATATGATTTAAAAAAAAAAATACAAAAAATGTTCATCAACGTTTTATTGGACGTTATCCCGTAATTCCTTTGATTGGTTAATTTTTACTATATGGAAAATAAAAGTTATTGATCGTAAAAAAAAACGGAGGATGCGCACAAGTTGTTTTTTAAATGTTATGGGAAATATTATTAAATGGGGTTGCACGAATTATTTATATATCCCTTGTACCTCTTCATTACGCTATGCTTAGTGTTATCGGCTTTGTTTTGAAGCGGCTTCAGTGATTATCTACTGTTGATATAAATTCTGATAAGGAATTTATTTCGACGAAATTTTTTCATTGATTATTATTAAAGGTAAAGAGAAGGTTATCTCAATAGATAGTTTGAAGTCTGCTTTTGTTGATTTTGTTTTAGTGCATAATCATGAAAACCCGGTAACTTCTGTTTCTTCTTGTTTACCAGGAGAAGTCATTCTTTCTACAAGGTCAAGTCGTCGAGTTCGTTTCCCAAAAAAGATTTTCAAATTTTGAATTTAATGGTTAATTTTTCGTTTATATCGTTGTCACTAGCGGAGGAATGCTGTAGCGACTTCAGTGATTATCTATTGTTGATATAAATTCTGATAAGGAATTTATTACATCAGTAGACTGTGTTTATTTTTTGTAAATTGTAATTTCAAAATAAATTATTCTAATTTTTCCTTTCACGATAAGCTATTGATTGGAATTTTCTTTCAAAAAAGAAATTTATTTTAAATATTCAAGCTAAAATTTACTTTAAGTTCTCATGTTTATTTAATAAATAATGAATTACGATTTTTATTATTATTGTATTGGAATTTCTTTGTTCTACAGTTTATTCTTATTCTATTTCTTACGAATAGTTAATTAATACTTCAAGTCGCTATTAAAAAAAAGCAAATATTAAACGATCTCTTTTTAGTTTAGTTAGATATAATTGATTTTTAACACAGATCAACTTATTGGCAAAAGTGTAATTTTTTAATAGTTTGTTTCGTTTCATAAAAAGGACAAACATACCCGGAAACACGTATGCTTGTAGTTTATTTTGCGGCAGTTTTTAATTTATTATTTTGCACGTGCTGTACAAAAGGGTAAGTATACAATTTAAATGTCCGTGCTACTTTTTATTGTAATATTAAATTTGCTTGATTTGTTATTTTTAGCAGTGTGATGAAAAATGTCCCCCTTTTTCATCAGGTAAACCTATTGTGCGCTGAACAAAAATATTCTAACGGTATATGGTCTGATTTCAGGCACCATGGATCCCAGTGTGCTTGCTACTATGGATCGGGACGCATTAAAAAAACAAATTGAAAACATGAAGTATCAAGCTTCAATGGAACGTTGGCCTTTATCAAAAAGCATTGCCGCGTAAGTAATAAAAAATAATAAGAAAATGTGTGTTTGAGTTCGATCGAACAGCTCGTTTGTTGGTGTAATGGTTTATTTTTTATTTGCCAGTAACCCTCTATAGATAAATACAGTGATTGGGAAAGGGGTTAAAAAGTTATTATATATTGAGATATGAGCATTTATGTGCTTTATATTAATTTACAGGATATTATGATATTCAGAAATATCTTGGGCGTGTTTGACAAGTTCTTTGTTTAAGAGAAAAGCTGAGTATTTTTGTTATTTTGTTAACTATATATATAGGGATATGGTTACAGCTTCATAGATGTAAAGTAGAATGAATACATCAACCATATTTATGTGCAATTGAAAAATCTATATACATCGTTTATGTATATGGGCATAATCAATAATTAGGAAAAAAGAAGATAGATTATATAATATATGTACATTTGGTGTTGTTGATTGACCACATATAGGATAGATATGAATGAATTTACTTTATAGCGGTGGTCCCGTTAGTATAGTTAGTATATGTGTGGCAAATTTTACTCATCCACATATTACGTAATCTTAATTTTAATAAATAAAAGAAAAAATCTATAATAAAATAACTGATAAACTATTTAATGTAAAAGGTTGATTTTTTTTGGAAATACGGGATTACTTACTTACCTCATCAGCATAAAATGCACTAGCCAAGTATAGATAATATTTAAACAGGAGACATACCTAGGCATCCAGAAAACACCTCAAAAACTGCCATTTTTGTATGGAAATTTATTATTTGTTGTCTTGCATATAACAAATAACTCAGAAAGTTTAATTATTTTTTAATAAATCAAGTACTACATATATGTACATATGTACATATGTACATATATGGTTCAGTAATTTCAGAAATGCTTCATTGTGATCTATGTACAGTACATATAGAAATTACGATATGATGAAATGAATTTCAATTGAAAACCAATCTAACCGCACTGATGAACAAAAATGACCAGTACAGAAACTTTTTTTATATTGATAATTAATTTGTGAGGACTGATAATATTCTATAGATGTTGTTACAAAGAGTAGATTAGGTAAATTTCATATAATAATTTTTATTTTTTTTTATTAATTACAGAATGCGAGAATATGTAGAGGAGAATGAGAAAAATGATCCTCTTATTCATGCTCCGGATAAAAAGAATAATCCGTGGGCTGAAAAAGGAAAATGTATTATCATGTAAGATTACAATCCTGGGGTAGATTTATTATTTGATAAAATTTTGTCTTAACAATTTATTTATTCTTTGAATGTGGATAAAACTATACACTCAAATTATATACCTTATACTGATATGTTAATTTGCAATGGGTTCATAAATAAGTGTATTTAGAAGTAAAATGTTTTTAATAATAACAATGCGATATTTTGTAGTATGAAAATTGAATCTTCGAAATATAATCAAAATAATAGCTACATACATATTATATGTAAGAATATGTTAAAAATGTTTTAAAAACTTATTCGAAATTATTTCAAATCAAAACCAAAAATTGATTTTTAATGTCTAATCATTTATAAAATAGTGAACAAAAATTTTGCAAAGAGAACCAAATTATATAGAAACAATTTAATAAGTTAATAATATATAAATTGATGAATTAATATAGAGAAAAAAAAATACCGCAAACAAAAAAAAAAGTACTTAGTGTAATATTTAAGGTCTCTATGGTTACTTTGGCCACTACTGTATGTTTGTTACCCAAATATTTTCGTGTAACATCGTGTTAAGGTACATGTACGTAGAGTCCAAGAGATATTTAGTATTTTAAGATTATATTAATGAAACGGATTACAAATAACGGTTAAGTTATTAGAAACACTAATTTTAAATAAATCACTAATATAATATGACAAAAATATTATTTAAAAAGAAATAAAAACAGCAAGAAAAAAAATGTAGAAGCAATTTTGAACAAAAATAAATGCTTAGTTAATACATATTTAAATTTTAAAATACAATTTATCTATAGTGTAAACTGTAAACCATATTTACATATATACATAGATACAATAGATACCAAAAACAATAACATATAGTTACAAATTTAGTTGAGATAATTTTTTTTATCCCATTAGTACCAGTAGAGTTTCGTCAACAATCTATCTTTTACATTTAAAACATAAAAATATTATGCTTTTAAATTAAAATCAATTAACAGGCGAATTTTAATTTAGATCTTTATAATAATCTTTGGAACAGTTAAAACATTTAGAGTAATATTTATAAGCAACTTATTTAATATTAAAAACAAAATACCTGCAGCTTTTTCGTCATATATTTAATGAAAAAAAGAAAAATTTATGGAATTAAAATTGTTATTGTTTATCACATTATGTACCTCAGTATATACATATACCACAGGCCACAAGCGAACAAAAATAGTTTGCGTTAGTATAATCACTAATTAAAGAAGTTTTCTATTGAAGACGAAACAAAAAATATTGAAATACATAGTAGCCCAACAAAATCATTTGGAAACTGTATTGTTTCAGTGAAGTTCTGGATATCTGTCTGAGAGCGCGGTTTTTGTCTAGTTAAAATTGTTGTCAATCACAAGTAAAGTTGAACAATTTGATTTGAATCTTATTCACGTAATTTTACGAGTTTATGGATTATCATCGCCATGGCTGCCTGTACATGTTAACTGTGTTTGTGGAGTAATTTATCAGTAAAAAAAAAAAAAACAGGTACTACCACACAACAATTTTATTTGACTACCAAAAATGTAATCAAATATTTGTATGTGGCATTAAAATTGATTTTATAACAATCATATCTATTCCGTTTGTACCAAATGGGGGGAACATAAGGCAAATTATATTTATTGCATTCATATAAGCAAGTTTTATTGATTTATTGTCGGAACAGATGATTTTTCGGATTTAATCATCGATTGGATAATTGTCTATCGCACACGGTATATGAGTGCGGGAGTAGGTCTATTGTTTAAAAATCTGGAATTCAATCAAACCTCCGTCAAATTTATTTCATTGAAAATGTCTTAATTAATAATTTATAATAATAATTAAAAAGTAAATTCATAACCAAAATTAGATGATATACTGACAACAATAGCAATTTAGGAATTACAAGTAATTAGTTATTATAAAAAACATAAACATATAATATTTAGCATCTCAAAGTAGAACACAACCACGATACTTATATAAATCTATACCAAAAATATAATAATATGTCAATAATAATCTATGTAGAATTTGCTAAAATAAAATAGCTAAGGTCTCGAAATGATTGTTTTAAAATTACTATTAATTAACATTTACATCCCGTTAAATTTCTCTTTGTTATACAGGGCGGATGGTGTGGGCATGTCTCGTTTTCAAGATATGGCTATTTAAAAGGCTTTACGTTTACGCGTTTTCAATAGTTTTTTAAAAAAAAAACTACCATACTGTATCTAACTGTTATTAGACATATCTGAAAAGCGGAAAAGTGTACAAGCGAAAAAGATGGTTGGACGCAATGGATAAGGACAGCACGGACCTGGTTGGTCTAAGACACTGGAAAGCAGGAGCGAGAAACAGGGACGATTGAAAGAGGTTGCTGAGGAAGGCCAAGTGTCGCTTCGGCCAGGTGGTGTCCTAAAAGAACGAACCAAATTTCGTTTAAATTAGACATCGACGCCTGTAAAACTGGAAACATTTATATCAAAATAATTAGTATGCTAGAGTGAGAGAAATATTTTTTGAGTGGACTCTACTGTTGTCAAAATAAAATAAATAAATTTTTGAGTTTTTAAATAAAAAATTGCTGAAAATTGTTATCCGTAATCCGTAATTAATCCTTAATTATAGTAATTCAAATACTATTCAATGTTAGTATTGAGTACTTAGATTCGGTAAGAGTATCTGATTGTTTTATACGGGTACCCAAATACCTACTGTACATCACAATTCTTAATTAATAAATAATATGACGAAACAACGGAGGTCAATTTGTGTTATTTTATTAAGGCGGGAAAACGGATTCCATAAGCAAAACGATGTAACGGAACTTCAAAATATTGGTGCCATACTGGCAGACCGTGCAGTCTTGAAAATTTGCAAAAAAGGGGTAATAGTTTCTTAGTCTTACTAAACAAAATATATTTTTCTTGTTGAGGTTATGTTTTGGATTCCTCTTTAATATTATGTATGATGTTTATATTATTAATACAGAAAGACCTACAATAGAATCAGAATAACACAGAATGACAGAACTGCAGTGGTTATTTATTTCCCTTCCCTTAATCTTGAAATCACTTCCTTACATATTATAAATAGTTACTTAAGTGTTTCTATCGCTTATCGATCATTAACTCCTTTGCCATCAAAGGAGCAATACTAAAGAATCTTCCTTATGCCGCTTTATAAGCAAAAAGGACCGAGAGACTTAATTATTGGAGTGTAATATTAGCTCAAAGGATCAATTTATAATACCGTTGTAAGACAATGCTGTATGCACAAAAAACAAGGTTTGCAAACTTCACAATATTGTAAAAGTTAGGCACGTTAAAAGCTTTAGTTATGGAAACATAAGAACGCCACCGGCTTATATGGTAACAATGATTAGAACCCTGACAACGACCTGGACATCTAAAAGTGAAAGCACATAAGAATTAAGTTGCACCAAAACAGCATATTGATAGCTCATTTGAATGCAATGAATTGAGGCAAAAGAAGATTTTTTTTAGGATGTTACTATTGTATTGGTAAAGCTAAGAACAATTGTAAAGTCTTTTTAAACGTTTTTCTATTAAGTGTTCTTTACTAATGACATTTATATATTATACAATCTAGATTAAAAGCATTTTTTAATTAATTTTCAGTTTGTTAATTGTATAACACAAAAAGAACGATCCGCCTATATAACCGAAGGATCAACTAATGGGTAATAATAATAACTATACTTTTCTAGAAGTTAAAATAACAAAATTATATAGACTAGCTGTAATATCACATACAAACCGTTGCCTTAGTATAATCAACACAGGATCTATGAAAAAAGTTAATGAAATTAAAGGTTATAAACGTACAGTATGGACAATTGCTATTCATCCCAGCGACGAATCATTAGTGGCTACCGGGAACTTTGATGCAACTGCATCCGTTTATAAGAATGTGGTAATTTTTAAATGTAAACAAATTCTTTCGTTAGTTAAATTCTGATGAAAAACATTTTTAGCAACTTTATCGTACACAAGAAAATCACCCACCACAAAATGAGACAATTTCTTCAATATGTTTTCATCCTGTTCATGATGTTATATGCTATGCAATTGATAAACGAATTATTGTTTGGAGTTGGGAGGAAGATATTGTACTTGCTGTATTGGATACATTAATACCGGGTTTAAATGTTAAGTAAGGCAATTTATTATTATAGATCAGGAAAATGGAAAAAGCAAATTTTTTATGTTTTGGTAGTTCAGTACCTTCAAATCAGAGTATCAGTTCAAAAAAGTGACAATTTTTCTGTTTTTTACGAAACAGTACGAATTTTGCTATACTAGAAGTGCAGGAGAAGAAGATTCAAATGGAACGAATCGAATTCAAAATACAATAAACACATCTTAATCGTTTCACAAATTTCTAAAAATTTAAAATTGTTCAAATTTTTCCTGATCTATAAGAATAAGAGAAATGTGCCATTTATCAAATAATGAATTGGGATCTTATTTTCAGATATGTAAAATTTATACCATACGAAAATATGTTAATAACTGGCATAAAAAACGATTTTTGCAAATTGTGCCCAACAAAATTGGACAACGACATACTGTCTAGCCAGAGAATTACATGTACAGACTTTTTAATTCGTTTAATACACACATTCAGTTGTATATTAGACACACTGACATTTTCTTGTAATTATACTGCGCTAGATGATTCATGGTCAGCCTTATTCCAATTTATGATTCCATTTAGTGAACAAATTAATGATGGCAATAAATTTGAATTTATACCCAGATTGAAGACCATAATAAATCCAGTAAAAAGTTTTTAGAAATTTTTGTAAGTGCCATTTAATGATTTTTGGTTAATTTCGATTTTCAGTTGCAAGACTTCAATTTAACACTTAAACTGTGTGATAGACGAGTGGAGTTTATTATACGAGAAAGTAATTTTTTATTGAAACGACAATATTTACGATTAGTAGAGTGGCAAGCGTGTATATATGGTCCGACGAATTTAGATACAAAACTAAAGGCTTTGGAGAAAATTGTTGACGGATTTAAAAGTGAAACAAAATTTATCAAAAACAGGCAAGACAAAAATAATTGAATTTTTATTTGTAGATGTTTAAGTAAAAATGTATTTAATTTTTAAGGAGTAATGTTGATCTAAATCTGCTGAAAAAGGTTTTTCACAAAATCAGTAACCTTATGGAATTATATAAGTTTGGTGTGGATAATCACGAGTACTTTTAAATGGCAGCATTTTAAAATCTTAATAAATGCGAATTTTTTTTTTCAAGTATGTCGACGAAGATTCATAACTACAAACTTCAAGCTTGGAAATTTAAATTGGATAATTTGCCGGATGTAACACAAGGTACGAAAAAATGTTATAACACTAATTGTGGATACAAAATACGCGTAAATTATTTTTGATTTCCTAATTCGTATCAATGAGTAGAGACAATATTTGCTATAGGAATGATATTGGGGTCTCTCTGATAAACAAATCAATTCGTTTTGGCCAACCAAAATAATGTTCGGAATAGTTTAGCTACATACATATATTGATATAAATACCCAAGTGGGGCATAGGGCTGAAGAAAGTCGTTATCGCGGTGTGTGAATCAAATCCGAGGCTAGTTGTTTCAGTTTCGTTAATTAATTTAATCTCGGCTATACGGGTGTTTAGCTGACAGTAGCAAAAGCTTAGTGGTAGAATTCGCTACCTCTCTGCCAAGCCAGATGTCTGATGGCTTCGGTATGCAGTACCCGGTGGAGTTGTCGCAACGTATGTATCCATACATAGATACTACATTTACCTACTTCCTGAGACACTGGATGATTCAGGTTACGATCAGCGATTCCCTCCCTTTTTTCTCAAGCGGGTTTGGGTCAAGTGGTCGCTAATTATTTAAATTTTTCTAGTTTGGCGCGCAGTTATAACTCATTGTTTTATACATAACGATGCAACAGTTGATATTTCAAAATGTGGCAAAATTATTGCTACATTTCGTGAGGCCGAAGAGACTAAAATTTATATACGTGAGTAGTTGATATACATTCAATGTCGAATAAGAAAACGAAAAAAACGGCGAATACATTTTTTACAGAAGCCAACAGTTTAGAAGAACACAATTTTGGCGATGTTATATGTTACTGTGAACATCCAAAAAATTATGCTATCATGTCATTGTCAATTTCACCATCTCTTCAAGTTATTTTAGTTGGAATGCGTTCGTCGACTTTTGGATATTTTATAAATATAAATAATGATAAAGATGTGCCGCTCTGTGAACTTTATGACGAAGATTTTAGTGATAAAATTAGTTTCATCAAATGGATGCCACGTGCAGGCGATGGCATCATAATTGGTTGTAAATCATTTCAACTAAGCTTTATTAGACATTTTTAAAATTATTAATAATAATATTTATATTTGTTTATGTAAATAATAAAAAGTGTTCTCTTTATATATAACCAATTTGCCCAATAGTAATCGATCGAATTGAAGCTGTTGTATCATCTTGTACATATATCCCTATATGTAGGCTGCAGGGAGTCGATCATCGTGCCTGTGTACAAATATATCAAAATTAACAGTGGTTGTCTATCAAATTATGAAAATACAGTTAAAAAAATATTTGAGTGATCGAGGGCGGAGAACTCGAAAAAAATACCTTCAAAAACATCAACTTAATTAAAGATTTTTAAAAAATGAAGAGGTGTAGATTACCAGCAAATTAAAGATAAGGCTTGTATGCATCCATTGATGTTTAGATGTGGGCGGTACTATAGTCATTTTTGGAGATATATTCATGATAATTGGGTATTGATAGCATTCGGGGACGTTCGTTCTATTGACACTATTGATGCACGATATTGATGCATCTTGTAACATTTTACCTTACATAATTCCAATATTTGGATTCACGATTATTGTAGATTTTCTTCTGTTAGTCAAATTTGTTTACATTTACACAGAACCGATAACCTCTGGTGGTAAATACAAGGACGACGCTGTATGTACTATAGGTGCCCAGGAAAATTGAAAAATAAATAATTTCTGAATGTAACGTAAATAAAAAAAAATGCGTTCTAATAAATGAGAGAAATTTCATAATTCGTCTTTTGTTTTGCATTTAAACATTTCAGTCTAAGATCAACAAGAATCATTCATATCACACTATTGAGAATATTACAGGAAATGATCAACAAGAATGTATATTATATTAGTATTTCCTTAAAATAAGGAAATACCGAAAAACTAATAACGCCATTAGAACGGCCGTCCCTTAAAACCCTCAAATATTAATTTTCATTTAAATATATCGATAAATAAGAATTTTCCAAAAATAAATTTCAAAACCGCACATGCAGCGCCATCTCTGGGTTGAGTTACCTGCTGCCACTTATGAACTCCTGATCCAATCTGGTTCAAATTAGACATTTTTTTCGCCATTTTCATGGGGCGTTGATCAAAAAGAAAATTTTGAAAAAAAAAATTTTTTTTTGTCAAATGAGGCCCCACGAAAATGGCAAAAAAAATGTCTACTTTGAACCAGATTGGATCAGGAGTTCATAAGTGGCAACAGGTAACTTAACCCAAAGATGGCGCTGCATGTACCGTTTTGAAATTTATTTTTGGATAATTCTTATTTATCGAGATATTTTCATGAAAATTGGTACTTACGGGTTTTAAGGAACGGCAATTCTATTGGTGTTATCAATTTTTCGATATCGATGATTTTTGTAGATCTTTACCTGAAATAATGATTTTTGTTGATCTTTACCTGTAATTGATACATGCAAAACAAAAGAATTTTTAAATTTCTCCCATTTATTAGAAAGGATTTTGTTTTGGTTTTATTTACATTTTATTACCAAATGATTTGTTATTCATTTTTCCTGGGCACCTATAGACATTGTTGTGTGCTCCAGAGTTTGCGTCTGTTAGCGCTCCAGAAATATACGCCGGCTAAACACTTACTGGTAACCAGTCGGAAGTACCGACAACAGAAACTGAAAAAAAAGTTTGCATTTCATATATTTGTAATTATTTTATTAGAAAATTTCTACAATAAATGTAAATTGTAAACCAATCAAAAAAAAAAATTCAATTTTTTTATTATTATTACAGGAAAAGGCCGACTAGAATCATTGCTCTAAATATTGGAAACATTTCAGGATAAATCTACTCAAGGCTTACCAATCCGATATCGGAAATTTCAGATAAAGATCTACAAGATGCATCAATATCGAAAAACTGATAGCGCCAATGATACGGCCATTCCCGATAATCCTCAAATTCAAATAGAAAATCTTAAAAAATCAAAGTTAAAACAGTATATGCCGTTTCTTTGGGATGGATTAATTGCTGGTACCTGGTACTTAGTTCCATTAAATTAAATATCTCAGTATACTTAAACAAAATTAAAAATTGTCACAAAAACTAAAAAAGCAGCTTACAAACCGAAATCACATACAACATGGCCAATCCATTATTTAAAAAATCCTTCAAACATGTAATCGATGACGATGTCATACAAACCACACAAGATCGACGACCATCAGCCGTACGTGATTTACGAAATGCCAAACTTATTCTACAGGAATGCAGTGGCGATACTGGCGACTCCGTTTACGATCACCTGTCCGACATATTGAAAAAAATTATCGATGAACGACCACCGAATGTGGCTGATTATTTCGAAGATTACAGTCGACAAATTCGCGAAGAACGTTTTCGTATGAACGAAAATCTTCTTCAGACAACTTACGTGGAACCAGAACGTCTATTAATGGCCAAAAATCTGTTATCTTTTCTAAAAGTATTTTGTCTATTTCTAATTTAAATTACAAATGAATCGAATGAAAGAAATTTCCAGTTACCACCACCAGCCGAATTTCCTGGTGCACAAATGGAAGCAAAAAAACATGGCGAAAACGATGAGGAGGATGATGATGATCAACCAACAGAACCATTAATTAGAGATGTTATGCATTTGCAATATTTCTGGTCACTAGCAGGATTGGGTTTTCCGCAGAGAAAAATATTTCTCTTGTCTTGTTGTATGAGAAAATTGGAAGAGAATCCCATAGTCAAGAAATGCAGGTTTACTATGGATAGGGATCATCACAATAAAAGATTCTGGACAATTTTAATTTTTTCAGATTTTGGGGAGAGATATTTGGTCTTAAAAGTAACTACATAATCGTTGAGGCTGACTTAATAGACGATGAAATTCAAAAACGAATCGATATTGCTACGGAACTGGCTGAGAAACAGAAAATACTCGATGAAGAGATCAACGAACAACACAAAAGCCAATTAGAAATAATTCCACAGGAATTGATTCCTAAACGTCCTCTTTCACAAAATCTAAGCAAAGAGGAATTACAAACTGTTCACAAGAGCCTTTCGCCACCATTACCACATAGTTTATATCAATCGGTAAAAAGTATTCCCGCTGAACCATGTGGAATGGGCTTAAATCGTAAGGTCTATTTTGTCTGCAATCAATTGGGAGATGATTGGATTGAATTACCATCGGTTACATGTAAAGAAATTATAGTCGCCCGACAAATACGGAAATTTGTTACCGGTTATTTAGACGCAGAGGTAAATTCTTTTCCAACATTTCCGGGCACCGAAAAAAATTATCTTCGTGCTGTAATTGCTAGAATAACGGCCGCAACGTATGTTTCTCCAATGGGATTTTATCGCATTGGTAGTGATGATGACGATGGGGAGGAAGAAGAGGAGGAGGAGGAGGAGGAGGATCACGTAAAAAGTAAGTTATTTTGGTTGACGTAAAATATACCTATTCAAAATTTGCATAAATTTTCAGACAATGACAAATCAACGACGCCCGACAAAAATTACGAACCAATGGATTTAAAGGATTTACTAAAAACAAGCAACTGGATACATCATAGACCTAGCATTTTGAAACAAGGTCGAATTAATTGGTTCAATCCAAAAGATCTCGAAGTAAAAAATGAGGAAGAACAAGAGGAGGAGGAAGAAGAAGACAACGAAGAAGCTAATGACAAAAAACTCGAAGAACTACCAGAAATCGGTCCTTCTCTGATGACGTCATGTTCGGATGATGTCACCGAAGAATATCTTGATGTGTGGTCCACAAGATTATCACAAAAATTTAATCCCAAAAATGCAATGATAATTATCAATTCAAATATATGGCCAGGAGCAATGTCGTTCTCAATTCAACGTGTTCATGATAATCTTTATATTGGATGGGGAACGAAATTTGTAACGAGAAATTATTCGCCGCCATTAATTCCACAAATTGAAAATGAATATGTATTGGGACCGGAAATAATGGAATTTAATGATCCTACAGTTGCTGAAGAAGAGGTTTGACCTTTGTTTGGGATTCTTTTTTTTGTGTCGTTTTTTTAATCTTCCTTTGCTTAGGCTTGGTTGTTGTCTCATCAAAAAATCTTTCCAGAGGAAGAGATAAATGAAGAAGGAAGGGAAGAAGAAGAAGAAGAAGAAGAGGAGGAAGATGATAATGAAGATGACTAAATTGGGTTTTCATTTTTTTCTTCGGTAAAATTATAAAATTTGTCAGACTTAATATACTTATTTGAATCTCTACTCGAAAAACTCGCATGTTCTAAATATCATTGTTCTACTCAGAATTAACTGTCCCAATCAAAATTCATAAAATTCACAACTCCATAAAAAATGGCCAATTTTAAAAAAATATTTATAGCAAAATACCCACAACGGACGGACGAACATACGGATTTCTTTTTGAATTTATCGCACGGACAGTTTATTGTGGCAAAAAAATTTCATATAGCAACGTACATTTGTATGGGTCAGAAGCCAAACGGAGTAACTCCATTTTTTGAAAATCTTCTTATTTCATTACTTCTAAACTTAATAAATATCGATTTTTGTTATTAATATTTTAATTCTCCGTGAAAAAATTACAACATTTTGTATGGCTTTTGAATTTTATTTAAATCATTTATTCAGTTGTCAAACCAATTTACTTCAGAAAATTTGCTCTAAAAGCATTTTCTTATAAATTTTACATCGTATAGCTTCAATCGGATTTGTAAGCTATAACTACAAGTACTGTTATCGTTTTATAATCAAAAGAATAATTATCAAAATCATTTTTTACAAAACATCAATTATCTCGACTTTTCATTTTGTGGAGTTACACCGTTTGGCTTCTGACATATCCATTTATAAGTTGATATTTGATGTTTGATTAATGCGTGATGTATAAAATGAAGTTATAACGTAAAACCGAAATTTGTTTTAATAATTATTTAGCACAACAGAATTGACCTTAGTGCTTCCTTATATTTATTTAATGAACAGTTTATGTGTTATTCAAAATTATTTTTATTTTGCTAAAGAAAAATGGAGTTAATATTCAATGGAATTAATAAACTGTCCGTGAATAAATAACAATGTAATCATTACTCTAATCAAAAGCTGTCTTTTTTTAATCTTTTGTTTCAAATAAATATGTACCTTTGCAATCTTCATTATTTGATCGTAGGTTCATCATAAACATTGAAGCGTTTGTAATTTTTTGACAAAACTGTTTTCAGTTCTTTGACATGCTCCCAATTCCTAGTTTCGCACACTACTTTAACCTGAAAACAAGATTTTTAATACTGTTAGATATAAAAGAAACTAAATATAAAATAATTTAATATAGATCTTACCTCAACACTGTAAATGTCACGAATCCAAGCTCGTTCATGCATAATATCCTTAATGGAAACGCCAATCGATGCTAATATTTTACATAGACCAGATATTCCACCAGGACTATCATCCACAGTAACAACAAATCTCACCAGTCGTCCTTCGGTTGCTAAGCCACGTTCCAAACATCTACCTAATAAATTTGTATCGATATTACCACCCCCAAGAATTATAACAACCCTGAAACGAGATACACATTTCCATTTCCCATTTACTTACAATTAATAATATAAATCACAAATAAACAGCTTACTTCTTATTTTTAAACTCATCTAATTGACCTTCAATAATGGCCGCTAAACCAACAGCTGCAGCTCCCTCACAAACACATTTCTCAACTTCAACCAATCGCAATATTGCCAATGCTATTGATTTCTCACTAACTACTATAGATTTATCACAGATTGGCTCAACTGTGGCAAAAGCATTATGACCAACCGTTGGCACCGCCAGTCCATCAGCTAATGTTGGTTCATTTTTTGTATAAATAGGTTTACCATGCTCAAGTGCATTCTTAAAACTTGTACACTTCTCCGATTCCACTGCCTAAATTTAGAAATGGTTACAAGTCAAGGTTTAAGAATAATTTTGTTATCTACTACAATTATCTTTATTGATGGCTGTAGAGTTTTTATCGCAAGAGCAACACCGGCAATCAGACCAGCACCACCAACCGGTACAATTACAGCATCAGCACCCGGAACTAGTTCACATATCTCTAAGCCAATTGTTCCTTGACCGGATATAATGTCCGGATGATCATATCCATTTAAATATGTGAGTTTTTCAATTTCGGAACTTTTCATGGCATATGATATGGACTCTTTCATTTCATTGCCCTATTATTATAAAGTGAAATTGCGATATATTCCAAATAGATCATTATTTTATGTTTGCCTTACGTGTATGATTACTTTGGCGCCATATTTTCTGCATTTTTCGATTTTCACCATTGGCGCTGCTTTTGGCATCACCACCGTACAAGGGATATTCATTAGATGGGCGTGATAACTTAAACCCTAATAAATAAATATTTGATATAAAGATATTTGATATTAAGAAAATGAGTTGAGGGAAAATTGATCATTAGTAAATAAATATTTGCTTACAAAACCCTCAGACCAAGTAAATATTTGCTTAGGCTAGGTAACTAATTAACACATGGCTAAAAGTACATATGAAAATAAGGGGGTGCGTAATTATTGTTCCGAGGGTAGCAATTTTATATATTTATTTTATGTATGTACTTCGATAGTAGAAAGAATACCGGTTTGAATGTATGTGTTAAAGCGCATACATGAGTAAATAATTGCATATGTGAATTAAGTTCTTATTAGAAATAACATCCCACTGCATATAGTGGGCATATGTGTCTTATACATTTCTTATAATAACCTAATTTTATATTGCTTACCAGTGCATGATTGCCCAGAGATGCTGAAATTACACCTCGTCTCTTTTCTTCTTCGCTTAGTTTAATAAGAGCATATCGAGCACCACGTTCTTTGAAGCTGTAAGAAATGTGCTTAAAATTTTGCTTATAATTTCACTCAATTATTTTGAGATCAATACCTGCCTGTGTGTTGTAAAAATTCCTTTTTTAAGTAAATTTCCATTCCATGTTCATTAGATAAAAGTGATCTCTGAAAAATACACAAATAAAGTAGAAGAAAATAATTTTGACAATACCAAAAAAAAAACATACTCGCCTCGCTCTACCCTACAAAAATCTACATTTCTAATATATTTCCGCTTGCAAACATATGCAAAAGTCAGGATGGAGGATGCAGGATTTGTTATATTTTTAGATACAAGTCGACGTGAAATACTGGGGTGAAGTTCTTAAGATATGTGGCCCTCTTTAAATGTGTAAAAATTTATGCGTACAGTTTGTATGTATTGTAGTAGTAACTAATTATACGATTTTAGGTGAGGAAGAAGAGAAATATTTGAGAACCTTAGATAAATTTTTGATGTTGGGAACAATAAAGAATTTACATTATATCCGGACATATTTAGATAAAAAAATCTTCTCCACGTCTCCACCTTATCAATAGAGAATAGACTAATGAAGAATCAATAAGTGCAAAGTAGCTACATTAATATTAGTTTGGTTTATCTATACTTACAGTACATGGTGTATATTCTACGTGACCTTTGATTAAGAATGCGGCTCGTGTGATCTCTTGGAATTCAATTTTTTTTTGTTCAATAGCCATACTTTGGCAATCCTCAGCATTTTCATATTCATTGCCAGATTCGAGGGCATTTTCATCCTTTACTGCATCTTGACCCGAGTCATTTAATATAGGCATTTTTGATTAATTTATTTCTTTATATTAATTGATATCAACAACAAGTACTTTACAGTTAATTAAAATAAATTTTCTTAATATTTCCGCACAACTATATATTTATGTTATTATTGAATGATATCGATTCACTATATAGATAATTATTACAACTGGACAGTAATTTATATATGATTTTTAGACTTTATGTCTTATCTCTTAAAATGTAAACAAAACTATTTGATAAAAGAAGTACAGCATTGCCTCCATCAATATATGGACACGTACAGTTTATTCTCCAACAATTTACATTTCTATAAAGTGTCACCATTTTCATCATATTTTCATTATTTGAAATGTCATCCTAGTCGGGTCAATTCTGTGTATTAAAATTGTATTTTTAAATGGAACCCAGAGTAAAAACGGTTCAAAATTTATTATTTTAAATTATGAACAAGCTTTAATTAATTCAATTAAAGCTGAATTTTGTAGCCCATCTAGGGTTTCAGGACTCGACTCGACTGAACTCGGATTTGCCGAGTATTTAGGCAATGTAATACTCGCCGCGTCCGAGTCTTCGAAATTTTAAAAGAAAATTTATTTATTCAAACCGTTTAGAAACAATTCATCTGGATGTAGTCTAACGTAATAATAGAAATACAAATAAAATCATTTCACGATCTCTCCTAACACTGATATATACATATGTAAATTCTATATCGTTTACGTAAGTTTTTAGAAAACTTTAACTCCATTTAAGCCTAAATCGTCTCATTTCAGATGCAAAATCTACACACCCATTTCAATCATAGTCTTTTTAACTCGTGGTCATATTGCCTGTGCGCTTCGTAATATACCATTTCTTTAACGATATCGAAGATAATTGGTCGTAATTTTTTATTCGTATAGTACCTTTATAGTGCTCAGACTCGAACTTGGCGAATCTTCAAAAATTTAGACTCGGACTTGCCGAGTCCTGAAAATCCAACTATTCAGAAACTCTAAATTCAATGAAAAGACCATGCCGATGAAATTTTTGTACGAATAATTGATGAGGAACCAGAATTGATGTAGAACCAGTATAAAGAAAAGTGATTTATGTACAATTGTACATACATCACCCTATAATCACAGAATATAATCAGTTTATTGATTTGCTGATAAATATAGGGGAAAAAATGAATTACGACAAACAATTAATCTTATCATTCAATCAACCTTTATATTTTTTATTTAATAAAGAATCACTCATTGGCGCAGAAAATTGTAGGAAATTGAGGTACTGATCAAGAGTGCTTCAAAATTGCTACACCAACCTAGCAAAAATAGTCCTAACTTGTAGATCCGAATTAAAAAAAACCAGTAAAGAAGAAAAAATTGGCTACGCCGATTATAATATACCCGTATGAGTACTTGTTTATTATTTCCA
>JANSTT010004494.1:0-30257 GCA_026745375.1 Platyura marginata
TATATATACTTAGCTTAATGCTTATAATGTCTACATTATATACGAACGCGATGCTTAAAAGCCATTACATTTGTAACTTTTAATTATTTTCATAGAAACAGAGGGGTCAACCAGCACCACTATGACTGTAAATTAACAAATGCTAAAGGATTACCAGAATTAAAGCGTTTACATAGGAAACTATGGTGAGCTTTTAGATGAATATACACATTGAGATAGTCTACGTAGTCTACATACATCAACTCCACTTATCTATATATATATATATATAAAAACATTTTAAGCTTTATAGATCGTTATCATTATCGTTTAACACGAAGTGGCTCTTAATGGGGTTGAGCATAAACTACGCTGTTTTATTTTTAATTAAAAATTGAATTACTCGGTTTTTATTCGAAATTTTAAGAGTGTATAAATACGAAATTATGTTTTTAATTTTAACTTTTTTTTCTTATTTTTTTTTTTTTTTAAAGACGAATATTTTTTAATTAACAAAAACTTCTTTTCTAATTAGTTTAGGAAAAGATTTATAAATGATAAGTTAGCGGAATAGCCTCTGAAATATTTTTTTTTGTAAGTGAACCAAAGTTTATATAGAAAAAAAAAACATAAATCAATATTTAACATAGGATGAAACATCGCATTATTTCAAAAGTTTTTTATTAAATTTTTCTTTAAATTAATGATTACTTAGGGCTATCACTTCATTTTATTTACGACGAAAGTTGACGACGCAGTTAATGTAAAATCAGAAGGGAATGAACAGTATAATTAAGTAGAATAAAATATCGTTATATGTGTAAATTACATTCATTTTTTATTTTAATCATAGTAAAAATAGCTTGGGGAAAATTTTTGATTGTAATTTATGTAAAGGAGTTAGCGGGTAATTGTATATAAGCTATCGATGTAGTTAAGTACATTGAATTTTGTATTTAACGTTGAATGCAAATATTAATTTGATTGAAACTGACTTCGAGATTTGAGTCAATCATATATGCAATTAATTTAATAGCAGTTTTTCAAAAATCATAATAAATATATCTCTGCCAGTCATAGTTCACAGTATATATGCCAATCATAGTATTTTTCCCAGTCAGAGCAAATCTTAAGTATAATTTAGTATATTTTAGTATATCTTAAGTATAGTATAACAAGATGAATGTTGGTAAAATTGGTCTACGGGCTTCGTTTTTATAGTTATAAAAAGCTTATACGCAGGTCTGTCACCACCGCTATCAAGATCAACGAACAAACATACACCCATCTCTTTCTCTGACCCTTTATTCAGAACATATTTCCTTTACTCAGATGTTTTATTCCCAATTGGGGCAGAACTCTCATTATATATCTACTAAAACTAAACTAAGGTCAATTACCAAGAAAACGCAACGTTGCTCCCACACATATAAGAATTCTCGAAAAATGATCATTTTATAGTAATTTTGTGTGGCTGGTACGTTGTTAGACATCAGATTGACAGCATTTTCAGATGAATAATTGAAATCCTAATTAGCCACCCAGATTTCAAATATTGAGCATAGAAATAACTTAACTCCATTAAAGAGGTCGAGATTGGAATAAACAATTATTACCTAAGTATGTACAGCCTATAAACTGCACAATATTATAATTAAACTACATACATACATTCATACATATACATGAATCGAACAATTTGTATTTCATACAATACAACAAATTCGTATAGTCCCACATGGCGATAGTCCATAAAAATTGAATCAAATGATGGCCAATCAACAACAAAAAATCGTTATGATAAAAAAAAAAAAAACCAAATAAATTGAATCAACATCAACATTTTGCATTCGTATCTCTCGTACCTCTCCAATCCAATTATTGAATTCCACTTTACTGATGAAATGAAGGCATTTAATGATTTGCCATTCTTTCTGATTTATATTTCATTGATGTTGAATTGTTGATTTTAATGAACACAAATACTGTGCTCGAAAAATTGGTAAAAAATATATGTAACTAGCTATACCTACAACAAAATGTGATCCACCAATTTCACCAAAAAAACAACAACAAAAAAGCAAAAAAAGAAGCAAAAATAAATCACATATCATACATCCAGAAACCAGTGCTCTTCAGCGTTTTGTACTTCTTTTATTATCCAACAGTCATGTTGACTTTTTTATTAGTCAGATCCGGTTTCCCAGATGGTGTAATTTCATGATATAAACAAAACAATAAATAGAATTGAAAGGATTAGCTCGTTGTTTTTGTTGACTCTAGTTCGTTGAGTAGAAGTCATTTCAGCTGTGGCTTTTTGGTATTGTTGGAATTAATATAGAGTTTTTGTCTCTTGGTGTGCCAGTACACAATTTGCTCTGAAATCTTTAATAAATGTATGTGGAAAACTATGGTCCGCGGAAATATAATTGAATTTTATATAAATAGAACAAATTTTGTTTTTCTTTAATCAACTCAGGATTATGAGAAATAGGACATCAACATATAATCTTATTCTTGGTGTTCATTAAGAACTGCTGAACTAATATTCACAAATCATATTAGAAATCGTGCATTCTTATGATTACTTAGAGTTTGCCGAGGTTTTATAATATTTAAGTGCGTATATCAAGCTTACAAATCGTTGGTATGCATCCCAACTTTGAGTCCGTATTATATTTTCCGCATTAAATCTATTGAAAGAGTCTAAAAAAAGATTGTTCGTCACAATTTCTATAGATTCAGATCTTTAATGTCAAGAATATTCAACAGTTAAAAGCCTCCTCAAACTTGAATCACCAACTACTCGCAGTGTTAGACATCAATAAGTTTTTCTTTATACATAATAGTGGGGGAATACTATTTAAAGGGATACGGAACCAGAAACGTGGGTTAGGTTTTAATCAGGTTTTAATCATAATCAGGCAGGAAGTACGAACAACTAACGGGCGATAATATGTTGATACAATTTTTTTTTTTTTTTAAATTTAATAGAGCCTTCCAAAAGGCGTCTTACCTTGAATTCCGATTTTAATTTTCATAAATTTAATAGAAATAATAGAATTCAGTGCCAATTTATACCAAATCAAAAATTATTCAATACAAAATTGCAAAATGGCAAAATAGCCCGCACTCTATAAGAAATTTGTCATCAACTGATCAAAAAGGAAACAAATAAACTAAAACAAAAACCGACTATCATGAAATTGTTTGGGTTTTTAATATACAATTGTTAATGCATTTGTTTTTGTTAGTTCCATTACACATTTTATACGTACATATGTACATTGTACATGTACATATATACATATGTATGTATTATATATATAGCTACCGTACGTAAAGCAAGAAATTAATAAATTAAATAAATTTCAAGTAAATAAATAGTCGGCGATCGTTTTCAAAATTAAAAGATAATTGGTATCGTTTTGGAACACAAATGTGTAATTGAAAAATGAATGCAAGCTAATTGGTAGCAAAACAAGTTACCGGGTACATATTATTGTTTTGACAAGAAAATTACTTACCACATATATTACACATATACATATATGTATGTATGTATAATATATGTATAAGAAGCGGAATCGATGAATTTATGGGCGACGCATGATTTGGTTTAAAATATCCATTCAATCGATTAGTTATAGACAGACCTTTTTTCTTGGGAAACAAGTCCTATACAGAAGAAAAAAAATGGAATTTTTTTCTGAATGGAATAACAAAAAATTGTAAGGAAAGAGAAGGGGTATAATTAACTAAGCCAATTACGTTATAACAATTCTTGGAATTAAATAGATGTAGTAGGTATAAATTTAATGGTTTATTAAGATTGTGAACAGAGTAATAAAATTCAATGAATTTATTATTATTATTAGATATAAAAATTGAACCCTAATATATGTACTGTACGTACATTTGGAGATACATAAGTAGTTATAGCATAATAAAAAAATAACCAACAATGAACTACATTTTTTTTGGAAAGGAACCAAATTTGTTTTCAATATTTTTTTTTTGTCAAGAAAGAATTGAATGAAATTCGAATAGAAACTAACAATGCAAAATTTTTATGAGAGCAACATTATTTAGGCTAACAATGAAAATGTAGATATAGTGCACATGAGCGTACAGAAGAATTACTTTTAACTATTCTTGAGAAATATGCATATTTAATTTTTATTTTTCTAGAGTCGTCTTGAATAAATAAATTTGTCATATTGCCTAATCTTATTACAAACATATAGAATCTCATTTACTTTATTCATAACTTTATCAACATTAACTGTAAATTACAATACACAAATCTTATATGGGAATTCTTAATATGCAAAATGAACGTTTATAAATTTCATATCTCATTCATTTGCACTGTTATTGCATGTTATCTACTACTATCAAATATTCTTATTGCTCATTTATTATTATTCTTCTTCTTTATTTATTCTTATATTTTTATACTATGTATAAGAAAAGTTTTTCGAACTATAATCGAGAAACTGTAGAAATAATTGAAATAAAGATTTTAACAAAAATTAACTCAAGAATACAAAATTTTACAGACGTATGTCTGTGTAGGTTGCAAGATAATATTTTATTGGGGTTTAATTTTTTTTTTCATCATTTTGCCTTTTTCTTATGTTTAAGTAAATTCACTCTTCTGAGTTTAATACATACCTAAGTATATAGTTACGCGAAGATTTTGATAATCAAATAATCGCTGACGCTACTTAGCTAACGAGAAATCATATGAAGATAAGATATTTTAATATCAATAATAAACAGGAAGTCAATCAAAAAATTATATGCAGCTTAATATGATTCGGATTTAAAAAAAAAAAACAATATAATGAAGGTCTCAAAAGTATCAATGTCAATTAAAATTCAATAAAAAAAAAGCTACAAATGAATCCAAGAGGTTTCCACAATGGTTTGATTTAAGTGAAATGTTATTCATTAGATATTTCGTATGGGCGGTTAATATTTAAGGGGATGGGCGCTTACAAATTTTGATTTTATTTTATACATTTCCAAAAATAAAAACCTTCTGCCATTTTTATTTGTTTTTAAATTCATATAAGATAATGGCAATTTTGAAGTAATTTTATATAAGGGTTAAAACTAGTTACCTCTGCAACACAAAAAAATAAAAGCTTTTTTGTTTGTATAATTTTTTCAATATTCATTCAATGGGAGAAAAATCGAAAAACACATTTATTACAAACAATATGTATGGGAGCGGATTTGAGGAGTGGGCAGAGATTTTGCTCATTTACAATACCAGCCACCTCACACACAAAAAATCTACACTGAAAATTCCATGTCCTTAGCTCAACGCGTTCTTAATAAGGTATCGGTTTTTTTTTTTAAACTCTAGCTCGTCAATTTTTTTTTCCTAAAAACTGAACCGAAATCAAAGTTCATATAGAAGTTGTGGAAGCACAAGTGTATTTTTTCCATTTAACGATTTTAGTTGACACCAATCAATTCTAAATATTCATTCATTGTTATGTATATTGATATCTATTGATAGTGACATTTATAGATCATCCATCAGAAACTATTTATAGAAAAAGTCAAATGTGATTAATGTTATTGTCCGACATTAGATACGCTTAACTTTAACACATTATCGATATCATATTTCGTTGTGAGTATCAAATAAAATGTAACTTAACCAGAGGAATGAAGGTAATAAACTAACGATAAGCATACAAAATTATTAAGGAAAACTAAAAGTAGTATAAAGAAAACTGGGAAAAGTTTCAAAAGTGCTATCAGATAAGTGGGTGATTAAAGTGACGTTTTTTTTCTTTCTCGTTTTAAGTGGAATTATGAAGTAGTAAATCGACAAAGAGAATATCTTATCGAACTATCTTGATGGTTGTTTTTCACCCTAATTGAACAAACTCTTACGTATACAATATATATACATATATACATATATGTACATATATAGCCATATAAATACCTACATCAACATTGTACATCATGTTTAGTAACAATGTAATCCAATAACTTAAACAACCTAGGTAATTGTTTTGACAAACCTTCCATATTGTGATTAATTTATCATAACACAGTCTGACTAAAATAATATATTACGATATTATATAACCAGCTAGGGGTTGATAAACACCTCCTACACAACAGAACAATAATTATGTGTATTATTTAGGGTTGTAAGTTATTTTAATCCCCGTATATAACTGATTTTGTTGCAGCTTAGGGACGATGTTCGGATCGTAAATCTTTTTGAAAAATGTATATTTATTGGAGTTATCTTTTTAGATAGAGGGAGGGGGGTAAAGTTGACAATATGAATGTTCTCCAATTTTGGAAAGTAAATAAAGCTCAGTGTAAAACTTTAAATTGTATGTATGTATATAGATATTAGTAAAGGATATTACCTCAATATGACTAAATAAAAAAAAAATTCCCAGCATATATTCCAGAACATTATAGAGATTCAATGTGAGAGAAATTGGTGACGAACACAATAAACTAGTTAATGTCAATTTTATCGTTAGTGTGATTAAACATTTGTAGGGTTTCTGAAATAAATTATCGTAATCGAAAAACCTACTGTTCCTAACCTCCAATTGGATATAGATTTTTTGTTATGAGTAATTTTCTATACAAGATTCCAATCACCACCGGATGGCTGTTAGAACCATAAAATATATGCACCTACGGCCTACGCGTTATAGATAAATGGCAATTAAAACAGATAAAACAATGATAATATGTATGCTCCATAATACATAATAGTACATATACCGTAACCATTGGCGTATTACACAGTGAGTAAAGCTTTTACCTCATACAAAAGTAGAATATTCTCTTCTCTTTCTGTTCTCCTATATGACTGAAACCATATCATAAATAAAAATATTTACAATGTGGTAACAAAATTTTGTTAACAAATATCACGCATACAAATATGAATTAAGGTTCTGTTTTAAAGTAGAACCTCAGAACCAAAGGTAGACCCTCTTTAAATGATCGTTCGGCTTTATAACGAAACCGATGTTAAGAGTAGATCATTTTTATCATATTTACATCACTTCAGAACATAATCAGAATGGAAGCTGTGCACGCCAATGGTTTGTAGGTACATATATATTTTGTATACATATGTCACAAAAAATCTACATTTCTAGCACAATTTTATGTTATGACATTTTTTTTTTTTTGTAACAAAATGGTGTGTCATATTTCTTGTCGACAACATAAGATGGAAGAAATGTCATCACAAGAAATTATCTGTATTTAAAAGGTCATTATTCTATCTAATTTTGGGAAATCACACTCTTCCAGCATATAATTAGATAGATTTATTACTTAAAGGTTATAAAATGTATAGAAGATAGAAGGTATATATATATACACATATATATATATATACATAATGTTGTTCGAATACGTATAATGCTGATGATGGAAACACGTCAATTAACTGAAATTTCCTTTGCAAACAACCATTCGGGGATGTTTAATAATGTCATCTTAACACCTTCAATCAAATCACGTACCTATAAAATTACGGTAAAGACGGAAAGATTCAAAATTAGTAGGGTATGCAGAAATTAATGACTCCCATGTTTGTTACGTGGTAAACATTATAGTTCAGTGAAAAGCATCAAAGCATAATGGAACTATGAAACTGTATACTAAACAAACTCTTAATATATATATATATATGCATGTATATGTGTAGAAGCTCAAAACCACTAAGGGATTACACATTTAGTGAAAGCCGTTTTATTTACTCTTGTAGATAGGGCAATTGGTATGGTAAAAAAGTGCTTAGCATAGAGCAAACAAGATTTAACTAACAAATATAAAATGGGATTCACAATACGAATACGAATACATATAAAGTAATTGTTTGGCAAAAAGTAAACAAAAAAAAGACTTTTAAATAGCTTTGTACTTAGGATAATATTTAAATCTAAAAATGTTTTTATAAAGGAAAAATATTGAAATATGACTACAAATCAATTCTATTCATGTTAAGTCATAAATAATAGAATTACAGCTGTCCCTCGATTTACACCACACTTGATTTACACCACACTTGATTTACACGGTTTTTTTTTGTTTCTATTATTTTTTATTGCAACTATTGCTTGACTCTTTTTTTTATACGGTGTTGATTTACACTGATTTTTCGTGGAACGTGTCTAACGTGCAAATCGAGGGATGTGTGTATATATATATATGCTATTTAACCGCCATATTCAATAAATCCGCCATCTTAAATTTTATATATGTATATGTATATTTTTTTTGATGAAAATCTGCATCTGCATCTACGTAAAAGTTCACTGAAATCAAAGTATTTACAAACATTCATCCAGAAGACTTTTTGTTTTTAGCGATATATTAGTTGTATTTCTAATTTAATTATTTTAATATCTGAATTTTTTTGATCGTTGATTTAATAGTTCATTATCATTAACCACTCTGATAAGAAATCATCAAAATGAAATCTATTATTAATATTACTAGAACTTTGATCCTTCCTAGCATCGAATAACAGGAAATTATTTATATTATATTCAATTTTTTATTCGCGTATTTCGAGGAATACTATTTTTATTACATTTGTATGGTTTCTTTAAAGATACCCTAAATAAATGAATAACACACTGATTAATATGAGGATCTGTATACTTATAGTATGTTACAACAATACATCTTGTTCTAAAGAAGCAAAAAGTTATTCAAGAAAGTCTCAGTAGCAGCATGTAATCAAATTATTTCGGGAAATACTATTTTTATTACATTTGTATGGTTTCTTTAAAGATACCCTAAATAAATGAATGACATACTGATCAATATGAGGATCTGTATACTTATAGTATGTTACAACAATACATCTTGTTCTAAAGAAGCAAAAAGTTATTCAAGAAAGTCTCAGTAGCATCATGTACTTAATCAAATTATTTCGGGAAATACTATTTTTATTACATTTGTATGGTTTCTTTAAAGATACCCTAAATAAATGAATGACACACTGATTAATATGAGGATCTGTATACTTATAGTATGTTACAACAATACATCTTGTTCTAAAGAAGCAAAAAGTTATTCAAGAAAGTCTCAGTAGCATCATGTAATCAAATTATGTATATTCCAACTTTTAATAATAAAATTACAGCAATTTTCATATCAAAATATCAAATAGATTTCAATTCTATTTACCTAAATCACTTATTCATGTACCATCTGCACATCTCTATCTCTTAACATTAATTATTATTTACTCAATAACTTTGTTAAAACAATATAATTAAGAAAATATCCCCTCTAGCCACAAGTAAACACTTTTTATAGTAATTAGGTACATGCTGAAGTTTACAAAGTAAAAAATTTGATTAACTCAACATAACTGTTGCTATACGTAATGTATACCGCCCCAAATATCCAAAGATTTCATATATAATTTATCATCACAGGAATGTAGACAACATACCACCTCCCCTGACCCAAATATAGTAATACATCTTTTGCAATTTTGCATTAAAAATTAATTTAATTTCCATTAATAATGTTCATGCTAGAGAATTGCCCGAAACTGTTCTGTTCTGTTTTCCCACCGCTCCTCCACCCCACCCCCCTCCCTCCCAAAAAAAAAAATATAAAACCCCATCTATATATTAGAATAGGCGTAGAGGGTAATATAAATTATTAAAACCTTTTACTGATTAGCAATCAGTTGGAAATCACAGACAAATTTGCCATTCAAAGTGGCTTTTAAAGTACCTTCGGTTTGTGGTATAAATATATAGGAATAAAGGTAGAGGTACCATCCCTATATATATAAATATAAATGAAATATTGCCGCAAATATTTTAGAAACCATTTCTCCCCTATTATATCTATATCTATAGGATATAGGGTATATTGTAAAAACACTGGTGGACCCATTTTAGATTTCGACTGAGAGTTAATATCAAAAATATAATAAACCCACCTCATAGCTTAATTTTCAATTAACAAAATAATTAATGTGGTTTGAATAGCTACTACACAGCGTTTTATTAAAATTATTATTATTACTTTGTTCTGTATACTGGCAGTGGTAGATATATATGTATGTATGTATGTATGCATGTATGTATAAACGATAAAGAGGAACAAATGAAAAATTTAATAAATTCTATGAAATTTAATAAAAAAAATCAAAAGCTCTGACCAATTCAATGAAATTGATGTCATGTACTCTTGAATTTATATATTTAATACGATAATGTATGTACTATATTCAGGTACTTAATCAAATTAAATCATTTAATGTAATGTATTCGGGTATATAATGGAGATGACGTGCTTTGCATTCACTTTAAATTACCGCACTGTACAGTACAGTACAGGTAGGTACATAATATACCCTCTCTTCTTTATATACTCATAAATTCATGAAATAATGCCGAAGTAATTGGGGTGTGTATAACTTACACTCTGCTTGTTTAACCACATAGCTTAATTACAATCTTAAGTAATTCATAATACTAAGAAGAACGAAACTATTTACCGACATTGATTGAGTTTATGAACAATTTAGAATTTAATCAGATTTCCTTCCGCTGGTGCTGCCGCCAAAAACTAATATTACATGGAAGTATTCGGTTTACATACCATACCAGACAGGATAAGATAATTAATCATTTTGTGTCAATTTTGTCGTCACTTTTGCAATACCAGTATGTATACCGCCCGAATGACAGACTGACAGAAATGTGGGCGGGCTGGTTGAATATTTTAAGTAAATTATATTGGAAGGGTGATTATAGGGGAGGGGGGAGGCTATATATATTGAACGTATCTATATAGACAAAATGTAGATTTACTTAAAATGTATATGAGTAGGTATAATGTCTGGGTAGGTACCGTCTCAATATCCTTAAACCTAAACCCAAAAAGCATACATAAATAATCAAATAATCTGTATAGGCACCATAAAGCACATAATCCAATTAGAAACCAACGCAGATTATGTTTTTGGTTAATTAGAAATTAGCTTTCCTTCTTCTTCTTCTTCTTCTTCTTCCACTTCTCTTTTAACAAAGTTACATAGGAATTTTCAATCATAAGTAACTAGTTATACGCCCAAATATATATTATATACATATAGTACATATACATATATAAGGTATTCATATCTATATAGAAACATAATATGTATATGATACCCCCAAATTAAAATCAAAGTAAAGAGAATCCTGGAACAGAAAGAATCGATAGATCCCAATTTGAAATAATTCCTTTGAACACAAACAATTAACCGACAATTTAACAAATTTAACCGTTCTTTGTAGGCTTTGTTGTACTATTAACGAGTACAATTTAGTAGACGTATAGCATATAATACAGAAAAAGGATATTTTCTGTTTACAAGGGTTTCTAAACCCCCACCCCCTCCACCTTCTCCACCGTATTCAATGTCAATGTTGAGTATAAAATTAATTAAAAATATTGAAACATGAGTGTAAGCTTTTAACAATTTAATACTAAATAAGACTTATGAATAATATTTCAAAATGTTTATATTGTTATGTCGGAGCTTCTTTACCAGGTTGTCGAGCGGAAGCAAAATCAAAAGAAGAAATATTTAAATATTTTCAAACAAAATGGAATATGGAAAATTAACAAGAAATTAAATTACAATCTAGAAATTTATTTAAAAATCAAGAATACAAAAAACGACAATTAAGCACCTTTCTTCAACTTTCATAATTTCTAATTTCACTTTTAAAATTCAAAGCCACCAAATACCCAGAGTCAAAGGTTGCGTAAACTTTTATAGGTTTTCGTCCCACCATTTATATGCTCGGTTCAGCTATTACGGTTTTTAAACTATGTTCTTACACTTGACTTAAGACAGCCAAAAAGAAAGGCACCATTCACTAAAATGAAGCAAGAAATGTTCTTAAACTAACAAAAATGGAAATAAGGACACTGACTGATAAAGACAGGCCACTGTAAACTTAAATACAACATGCATAAACTAGGACTTGTCGATGACAATGTCTGCAGACTATCCATGGAGGATGAGAATCGGCTGAACACGTTTTATATCAGTGCATCGATATCAGCCACATGTGGCTGCTTTACCTAACCTCTTCAATGGACATAGGGAAAGCAGCGCCCAGGGCAATACTGACCTTCTTTAAAAAGGTCGAATCGTTACTGGATTAAACTGTATAAGGGCATGACACAATACAGCCAGTGTACTTTTATGTTTTTTTTCTATTTTTGTTTTTCTTATTTCCTCATTCTTTTTATTTTTATGGTCATCCTACCGGATATGATCACTACGAACGATCTCTGATAAGCGAAAGCTCTGTTATCGAAATGTGTTCTAAATTATCGACATCGATAAACTGACAAGCGACAGTATTGTGTACGGATTTGTGAGAGAATATTTATGCAAATATCTATTTTTGGAATGAATTTCTCACTGAACTTTTTATATCTAGCAGAGACACCGACCTTTCCAAATGAACTTGCTGATGTGCTGAATTACCATTTTAGCTGTCAATTTTTGCCTCATCTAAACTATATTATTTCTTTGTAAATATGAAATCTTTTTTTTTTCTATTCTTCTACAATTTTTATATTTTTTCTTTTTTCTTGCCACTTGCCACAATCGCAAACAGTGACAGGAACCTGAGGGAAAGTAGAATTGAGAAAGTTGATTTTAAATGCTGTATGATAGGGTGACTTCAGTACTTTTCTATAATATTCAATAATTACATATAAAAACAGCCACTTGCAAGCATTTTTGACATTTGTGTTTATTTTCTTTTGCGATATAAAATATTTTACCATTCAATAAAAGAGAACAAAATTATTGGACTGTCGTTAAATTCTCCCTCATGCATGATACAGCGTATTTTCAGCATGATTTTGCCATGATTGAATAATATAGTTTAGATAAGGCATTATGGACTTGTCGTAAACGGCAGCTATTTTATAGTGATCGATATAGTTTTTGTGGTACACTTGTGTTTTCCAAACTATTTCAAATTTCAATAAACTAAATATGGAAACCCAAATAAATTTAAGTTTTCTCCATTTTTTATGTATATTGTAATATTGTCTTTAAATGGATAATTTCATTTTTTTATGATTTTTGCTTAAGATTGAGGTTAGGTAAAGTATTTCAAAATATTTTTGTTGCTATTTTCCAAAATCTTCACTTTGACAGCGATGATCGTACTAACTCTAAAATACACTTATTTAGCAGTTTTATCGCATCGTCCGATATACGATCAGAATCCCAACCCTGATAAACTAAATTCAAGAATTTCAAGATTTAAAAATCTTCCTGAATACATTTACAAATCTATTTCTCTGATATAGAGCGATTTAATCCTTTTTTTAACCATAGGTATTCTAAAATCATACTGGTGGATTTTTATATTTGCTATATATGCAAATGAACTTCGAAATTTACAATAAAAGCGAACTGCTGGTTCTTAATAACCAAATTAGAACATTACATACAAAAAAAATATAGAAAACTCAAAAATGGCGCGTTCAATTAGCATTTTTTCCAGGAAATATTGTTCGATTTTTAGAAGGAAAAAAAAAATCTTTTTAGTTGCCTATTTTGATGATTTTTTCGAAATTTTATAGGAAAATCGAAAAAAATCTATAAGACAAAAATGATTGAAAATAAAATTTGATAAAGACCAGCAGGATAGCTTTTACCAAAAATTTGCATATCAAAATTAAAAATCAAACTATACCTACACACAATCACACTATAATTTGTTCCTTTGAAGTATTTATAGGCAAACGTTGACTTTTATCCAATAATTTGAAACAATATCCTCGTCCTATTGACTGAATATTTATTTCCTAAAATCCAAAACGATCATTTTCTATTGAATAATTTATTGATTAGATTATAGTTAATTCTTAAATATATTCGACTTCGAACTACAATAACTTTGTTTGGTCATGTAGTATGTATAGGCACTAGTAAATAAATTCATAACTTTTCTGACTCAAAAACGGTAAAAAAAGGTTGGTCCGCATAATTTTTGTGAGAAAAATTTCTATAGAACCAAAATTATGCAAGACGAAAGTAAACTCTCTGTTACTCATATATTACTTTACAATACAATGCTACTAAGTGGAAGTAAACATTTTAAGAACGTTCTTATTTAAAAGATCCATACTAAATGGAGGAAACTCCAGTAGACATTGTAGACATACTTCCATACATTATACTATGTAGTATATTTGTATGTGACCTATTTAAGAAAAAGGTACATAGCAGTAGTTTTAAGTTTTCAAAGTATTTAATATAGAACGAAGTTTATTTACGAAATAATAAAAATTTTGAAACATTGTGGTGGTTGGTGGTGGTGGTGGTTGTTTTCTTATATGTAGTATAAAATACGGCCAATTTAAGGGGTTGTTTGTTTTGGTTTAATAAACCAACAATGAAAGGAAGTGAATTTGTTTTCTTTAGTCATATATCGGAAACGTTTTGTTTGTTTTTTTTCTTTATTGTACATTGAAATAATAGAATTCTAGTTACTATAAAATATTCGTGGATAATTTATTGCTTTGAACGACAATATTTTGTTTTTTGTTTTTTTTTGGCATGTACTGTAAAAAACATATATTACGTAGTAGATATACATATGTACATATATGTATTATGTATATCAAATTACTATATATACCAATTTACTTACATTTATACAAATACCATTGGGTATTAACGTTTCCCTACAAAACAAAAACCACACAGGTCACGTACTAGTCTTGCAATTGAAATTGGATATATACAAAATATACAGAAATTGTCGAGTAGGTATATTGTAAATGGATATGATATGTTATGTACCGATGTACTTTATATACAAAAATTGTTGGATGACAAAAAAAAAAAAAAAAAAGAAAAAAAAAAAAAAAGAAAAACAAAAATAGTGAAAAAGGTCAAGTACGACTAACAATGGCTTCGGAGATAGTGGGAAATTTTTAACTTTTTTGTCGGTACGTGGATATTTGTAACATTCGTTTGTAAGTCATGTGTAGAATCTTGTTGAAAAATAAAGAATTACGTACACCTGTTACCTCAATTAAAGTAGATGTGGGCAAGCAACCTTTAGTTCAAAAACTAAGTTTTTTGTATGTGTAGTGTATGTCTACATACATACAGATGTATCTACCTATGTACAATCCTACATAGATCAATGTATAAAGTTTACAATATACGAACCAATCTTAAATGATAAGGAGTAGGGGAGTTACTTCAGCGAAAATCACTATATACTTATAACTTTTTTACTTTTTATCCAAACTCTATTTATAAAAGTTAATGTAATACTTCGAAATGTTCAATGAGCAACTATGAGCGATTATTGCCGCTTACGTAGTCTGATATCGACGCTCTGATCAGGATATATAATTGAAAAAACACTCAACAAACAATTATTTTTTTATAATTTAAGTTAAGGCCTAAAGTTAGTGTTGCGAAATTTTCGAGAATTTTTCTTTATGTGAATATTCTCCGGACAAGGAGTATTTTCGCGAATTTGAGTATTGTTATTTAAGACAAAAAAAAATTCATTTTAAATTAATTATTTTTATGAAAAAATTGTTTAATCGTCTAGTTTCTTCTTTTTTTTATTATTATCAAAAATAATTTAATTTTAAATTAATTGTTTTTTCCTTAAATAAGAAAATACTTAAAAATAAAATTCTTGAAATTTCTCCATTCTGAAACTATTCGCTGCAATATTCATTCAAAACAAAAAAATATCTCAAGAGTTTTACAAAAGAATGACTGACTGTCTGAATCAGAGATATTTATATTCTAATAAAACAACAACAACAACAACAAACTTAATTGGACAAGTCTTAAATACCTACTTTTTTCATACTTATTATTATTCTCCAAAAGTTTGAAAGAAAAACTCTTTCGGTTTAACAATATTCGGATTAAACTAAAATTTATTTCTTTTACATTTCGGCTCTTACTGCTAATGACCATTTTCCTTTTCTAAGAATAAAGACACATTCTACGCAACACATTATATCTATTTTAGTTATAGGGTGAACATTATTCACCGACTCTCCCACTCACCTATAAAGGCTACAGATGATTAATTATCATTCAAATCGTCACACTGAATGTATATAAACCTAATCTTATACAAACTTGCTAAAATTCAACTGATTCTGGTATATGTACATAATGTATCTGTTTGTATGCACGTACATATACATACATAAAATATATGTAAGTATGTACTATGGTCGAAACGAAGATAAACTAATTGATATACTGCTCACAAAATAAAACCTTGTTTATAATATACAATTAATTCTTATGTAATAGCCAAAAGCAAGGGAACATCAACGATAAAGAAAGGAATAAAAAAAAAACGAAAAAGAAAATATTTCACGGACATCCTTCTTGAGATCCACCCTAAAGCAAAATCATATATATTGACATATATTATTAAAAAAAAATTTATAAATTATTAATTTTTATATAGGGTGGTTCAAAATAAAAAAAAACAAATATAATAAGAAATTGATTATTTTAAAATTCAACGGAATAATTTTGTAAATTTCTACCATAATTTTACTTTTATCTCTAAAGCGCAAGACAGAGTCGGTTGGACACCGCTGAGTAAGAAAAAACCTATAACTTTTAAACGATAAACTTTTTCAACCGGAGTTTTTTTTTACTATTTTTAACTTTTTTAAGTTTTATAGAAAGAAGAAAACAATTGTATGCCTCACTCTTGCTTTTGTGTCATAAAAAAATTTTCGTCTTAGGGTTAACTAGAATTAAGGATAAAACGTTTTCGTATGAATTGCGTTCGTCAGAAATGTGACAATTCACTATTTGCATATATGTTGGTATCCGTCCACTGAATGCGTTTTCGTCCGAATTACATTTATTAAATTAAATAATTTTACAATCAGCTTTTATCACTAAAAAATTAAATTACAATTCTTTGTAATCGTAAAAGAACAAAACACAATTCGTTTGAATTAAACATCCATTGAACAATTGTGTCAAAATTCGCATAAAGTCGGACGAACAATCGCATCAAAATGGGATATGGAACTTATTTTGTAACTGAATCATAAAGTTGTGGCTATGCAAAATTATTCATTATATTAATTTTAAATTTACATACATACATTCTACAAAACTATACTTGTGTCTATTGTAAGTCCATATTTTCTCAAAATAATCCAAAAAGTTTAAAAACGGCCAAGTGTTACATTCTAGATTTTATTTATTGAGAATAATAATTTTGTTCGTGTCCGTAATATAATGTCCAAATTCCGCTTCGCAAAGTTTTTAGAAAAGTAAAAAGTTTTATTTGTTTAATTTATTTAATTTATTTTATTTTACTAAAAAAAACACTCTTAACTTTTTCTGAAATAACAATAACTAACGAATACTTTCGATAACTAACAAGAACTAACGAATCCTTTCAAATAATTGTCCTTCTTTTATATAAAAATACTATTTCTTAAAATTATTGTTTATCCAATCATGATGGACTGAACTCCTACCCTAATTTTATATTCTTCGAAAAGAGACGTCATCTTGATCTTTCATATTCAATATTTTTATCAAAATCCGAAAATTGCACATCAATGATCTTTTACGATCAAATTTTTTTAAGAAAAGAAGAAAAGAGGTAATTTTACAATTACATCCCTTCATCGTCATCGTAAAAGAAGACCCTTTTTAAAAAAAAAAAATATTGGTAAGCAATTACATTACCAGAATTACTATTCCTATGCATATGTGTAGGTAATATTAGGAGATCCTAAAGGATCAGTATGAGTCAATCTATATGTTTCTTTTTTCTCAACTTACATGCAATTATGCCCTCAGGAATTAGATGCAGTTCGGAGTATATTTTATTGATTGAAGATATCAAAATATTAATTTCTTTGTTTTTGAAGAAAAATGGTTATTTAAAATTAATTTTTTAAATAATTTTTAATATTATTTTTATATTTTTTTTTTATAATTTCAAATCTCATTTTTTTTTTATTTCTACTTTTGTCGGTAAAAATATTTTAATATATTTTAAAAGATAAAAGTAAACTAAAAAAATTACTCACTAGAGTTTAAGTTAATTTTTTGTGCTCAAATTTTCTTTAAATTACACTTTTATTTATTAAATATTTTGCATTCCTCCTACTCGCACCAAATAAATAAAATTATTCATATTACTGTTAATTATAGTGAATTTGTCGAATTAAAGTTTTTTACATATACATACATACTTTCGACACGATACCTACATACATATTTAATTTTACTTAATGGATTTTAAGAGACTAATTACATATTCAGTTTAATTCAATTAAACCAAAGCAAATATGTCATTAAAACTATCCTTTAATTAAGAAATTCTGTTTAATAAGAAAAAGTCTATCTCTTTATAATGTTCCTAATTAATATAGCCAAAGTATATAAGAAAGCGAACAGCAACCTAAAATGTCTCCCTATAAAATAATCTCAACGTGTAAAATATTACCAAATATCGCTCTGGATAAAAATTGGATATCTGCAATTTAGGCAAATCTCACAGTCATTATGTAATAAAGAATAGAAGAAGAAAAACACATACACACCACCCTAAAAAAAAAAAAAAACATTTTCTTAAGTGCCTTTGGTGTTGATGCCAAGAAGCTTACTGAATCAGAAATGAGTTATTAGGCTATTTTCCAAGTCAGTGGAAAAGTTGTAGATATGATACAAATAATCGAAAAACGAGCTAAATGTAATTTATTGTGTGGCAATATACTTAATGTTCGACGAAATCGATTCCATAATCAAGATTTTATTATGTAATTTTGAACAAATATATCGATAAATTCTTTTTCCTAGGAGACACGACATTATCACAGAAGGCAACCGCAACTTGGGGAAAAAAAAACGAAAAACGAAAAAGTTCCTGTCTTTTACCCCTATCCCTCTTGCATGTACACATTTCACCCAGTTCGACACTGATTGTAACATTTCATTTCATTAATCTCTAACTGATGGTAAAAAAGTTTGTTTTAGTAGTTTTTGTTTGTTGTACCTCATTTGTTGTTATCCAACACTCTAACTATAGCACGCACCACCAACCACCAATACCTCCACCATCCACCAATATCATTGGATAAACTTCTTTCCACATGACTATCTGTAATAAATTAGGTTTTCCTTTCCATCGTTTCAGCACAAATCAGTCAATATCCATTTGTCACTGCGTGTGACTTTCATCGACTTTTATTTTCTTTTCAAAATGACACACCGATGATATTATGGGTGGTGGTGTCTGCATGTGATTTATAGGGTTTATTCCCTTATTTTGTTTATTTGTTTCTGATTGTAGAAACAGAAAAATAATAAATATTTTAAACGGGAATCGTGTTACACCTTTAATAACGTCAAACGTTTTTTTTTTATTTTTTTTTTTATAAATTTCCCGGAGTTTAGAAATGATACTCAAAAGGAAATTACAATTTGTTCTGGATCGTTACACGCTTGAAAAGGCATTAAACAACATCTTTACCAATTCGCCTAATTTTAAGCCAGAATGAAATTTAAACAACGCTCCAAACAAACTACGTGCATTGGGTGACAGTAAAAATTAAAAACGGGAATTATACTAATCGTCAAGAATTATAATACAAAGAAAATGCCAGGACAATCGGATCATTTTTAGAGGATGCTAAAATCAATTTTTTTTGTGTCTTTCTTGAACATGTTCTCCTATTTTTAAATTTATTTGAAAATCATTAGTGTGTGAGGGGTCAAAATGTCAAAATTATATTTATTGGTCACAAAGGATCAAAATTAAATTAAATTTTTAGAATTGTTTTTTTTTTAAACCAAAAAATCACTGCCTACTTTTGGTCCCTCCGCCCATAACATATTTTTAGAAAATATTTGTTTTTTCACACTAGGGACTTATGGCAGTCAGTAAGGATGGGCCCTCAGTTGGCCTAAGTCTTGTTGTCCACAGACACCCTCTTATAATAAATAAGGATGAGACCTTACTCCTAGTATTAAATGTGGACAAATTTCTCCCACCCCCTCCACCACCAAAGTCAATTTTATTCTACTGAAGGATGCAAAATGCGTAGAGAAAGAGTTCAGGTGAATAGAAAAGAATAAAATATCAAAATTTGAGCTCAATTCCGAAAAATTGACAATAAAAAGAAAAAAAAACCAAATTAAAAATGTTATTTCTTTAAAACTGCACAACGAACATGTTGAAGATATTAATTTCGGTTTCTAACGCTAAAATATGTTCCATGAATACTAACGCTGGGTCTAATCGACTTTACGTTACTTACCTTACCTGAAAAATTACTTAAATGTGAACAAAATTAGTAACTTACACAAAATCTTGCACAAAACCGTGCTAAAATTTTATTAAACCTGCATACTAAACAATCATGAATCCATCCACTGTTATTTTGAAGTAGTTTGCATTTCATTACGTAATGTTTTAAATCCGTTTTTGTTTTCTTTTGGGTCGAATCGACCCAGACGTTAATAACCGAGAGTTAAAACTAAATTAATTATGTAATTTATTCTGTAATATAACGAAGTTATAAAGTTTAACACAACCTACAAAACGGAACAGAAAAAAAAAATTACTAAAACTTTTGGACGAATTTTTTACTCCTAACGGTGCAACCAGAAAGCTTTGATGATTGAGAATTTCAAACCATTGAAATTTTCCATACAAATTATTGTCACCCTAATGTAAATAAAAATTCTTCAACCGTTAACGCCATATCATCACATAAAATTTTAAAACCATACACAAAATTACACGTAAGGTAATAAATACATTAATGTTCCAATTAGGGTGTCTCGTTGAACTGAATGTAATTTTTATATACCTATATGGTATATGGATAGGTACCTATAGATTTTATATACCATGACCTGTATCCCTGGTATATTTCTGTGCAAAAGTCTACACCACACCAAATAAACATATTTATATATATATATATATATACATATATATACTGTACATGTATGTACTTTTATATAGAAACGATATAACTGCATTGGACTGTAAATCTGTTCTGGGAGATCAAATATTTACTTTCAAATTCAATTGCTGGCAATTTGATTTTAAATTTTATCTGTTTGAATGATTTTTATTTGCAGCACGAACACAACAATTTAAACAACAAATATCGAAATTAGCGGTGATCTAAAAATGTATATTTAAGAAATACCTAACTATCATCTTGAAATAACTTATAGATTTCTAATTGGTTTTTGTTTTTTCATTTTTCATTAGCAATTTTAAAACAACAAATATCAAAAGATGTGATATAAAAAAATTAATTTAAATAAAAATTAATTTAATCCAAAATACATAAAATGATTAGTTTTCTCAGAAAAATATTAATCTTAAAAGTTAATCGTTAGGCAACAAATTTTTTTAAATATTTTAGCACTGCAAATTTTAATTTCTAACGTTTTGTGCAGATAATATTTGTGGGAATGATCAACCTTTAGAAGATTTATAGAAAAATGTAAAATCTTGATAATTTAATTTAAAAAGAGATCTGAAGGATTTTCTGCTTTTTTTTAAAAAGTTAAGCTAAAAAGCTGTTTAATGTATCTTATATTACGCTATATGTACATATATTCTATGTTTCTATGTTCCATTGTGATATCCATCTTATGAAAAAATTCGTTCTTGTTATCTCTGCTGTCCCTCAATCTAAATCTTTGGACGCAAACATATTTAAAGGCAACAAGGAAGGCAATACATAAAGTTTGAATATTAATTTAGCGTCTTATATCGATTTAGTTTGGTATATTCACTCCTGGTATGCAGATTTCATGGTCATTCGAGCCGGATGATTATAAATTATTGTAATAATTAGCTAAGTATACGTTCTAGTGAGATAAATGAGATAAATGTATATTTAGTGCTAACAAAATGGCGCATTTGTGCTAATAAGTAGATCAGTATGTCGATTTTGCGCATTTTTTAGCAGGAATACAATCTGCTTAATATATACGCACATCAAATAATGTGTTGTGGTATTAGTTTTTGTAATGGTATTTTAGCAGAAAAGAAAGTGTGTTTTGACCTATTGATATCAAAGACTCAATCCAAATTCTATATTTTTTAAAGCAATTGTGAAAGATTAAACACACTCATTCCTAGCTAATTTTTTTAAGCAGCTGGTATAATAGGATCTGCTTAAAGTTTTGTTGTGTTGTTAAATGACTGTCATGCGATTTTGTGATGGCGGTAAGTTATAATTGGCTAAATAAATATTTTTTTACAATAACTTCCTTTTTTTAACTAGCGACAAATATTAGGTTATAAATAAAAAAAAATATCTAATAATTTTTTTTTTTTTTTAATTTAAACTGTTCGACAGAATATTAACACAATTTGTTTATATGTGACTAATTCTTAATCCTAAGCCTCACAATTTAAATAAATTTTGATTATTTGCCTATTTACTGGGATCAGCTCTAACTAATATTAATTACTTTTAATTAACTAATTATAATAGACTAGTTTGCTATTAACAATTAAATTCGTAGATTCTTGCTGACTCTTCAATAAAAACAATTATCATTATCAAAACCATACTCGTGAACTATGCCTAGCTTTTTTATGTGTAAGTGAAAACCATTTTAAATCCAGCGACTTTTGTGATAGATCAATTTTTGCTTGTTCTATAGTTTTCCAAGTTTTTTATTTCATTTATTGTCAAAAGTGATTTGTTTACTTTTATATTTTTTTTGTGTGTGTTTTCATCAGCATTATTTAAAATCTGTGTCAATAGAGCTAGGTAGTGGAGAATATTCAATAAATTAATTAAATTTGCCATTTGACATGAATAAATTTTAAAATATTTGGAAAAACTATTTACATTTGAAAAACAATCAGTGGTCAGTGTGAGTGCATCTGCATATATCGTATAAGATACACTTTTATCAATTCAGTAAATAATTAATCGTAAATGGTTTTCTAAATGGTTTGCATTTTCACATTTATTTCGATATTTTCTATTTTCCTTCTTTTTTGTTTTCTCCTAATATCTTTATTGTATTGCTATTTTATTTATTTACTATTAAAAAGCTACAAACAACAATAAATATACGAATTATAAATAAGATCTCTGCCGCATTGTATGACTAAATGTAAATACAAATATTTAAAAAACGTGTATTAACTTGTAATTTGAATTAATAAACGTATGTTTTTTGTATAAAAAAAATTATTTTTTGTTCGCATAGCAAAGCCCCTCAAGAAGTATAATTATAAAAGTATATAACACCTACGTACATATATAACTTGCAACTATTAGGGGACATGCGCTTAAAAAAACACTAGAAAAAACACCAGTGACTTACATAGGCAGATACCAGTGATTCTTAACCGGTGCTCCGAAATTTTTTCCCAAATGCTCCGCGAAACGAAAGTGAAACTATTACATATGCTCATCCTTTAATTTATGTGGTAGGTACTATCTAAGAAGACACTTACGATTTTATTACAATTTACTACGTGATATCTTTGTGAATTGAAATTCTCAACATTAACCAATATAAAAACTAAAAACACGAGAAAGACTTACAAATGTAGAAGAGGAAATGTGGAATACCTAATATTGGCGAAATATGTAAAACTTGCCTGGCTTAAATATCCCATTGAATTTTCTATTATTTTTATCATTGTTATTTTGAAATTGTAACAATTTACTGTTGTTGATTTTATTTTATATTCAGCTCTATTCTGGTAAACAGGGTTAAAAATATCGCCCACGTCATATAAAATATCACCCACGTCATAGCAAAAATAGTATTAAGGAAACACATTTAAACCGGAGGAATAAAAAATTTAACAATTATGGCCCACCTAGCCATACCAAGAACACAATTGTTTACGTTCATTTAATGTCACATTTTCTTTTATTTAAAACCGAATTTACTTATTATGATTAAAAATATATCAAAGAACTATTTTCTGATAATTTTTATAAAGATTTAATTCTATTTAATGTAAATATATGTATGTAATAATATGCGACCACTACACTGAATCACAAAATCACTGGATTATTAGAAATATACTTTTATTTAAATAATTGACTAATTTACACTATTTTTAAACAGTACTTTATAATTAAATACTTAATTTTATAGAAAACAATGAAATAATAATAAATATGATGACATTTCAAAAATTGAGACATTTGCCTGCGTTAATTAATACATCGCTGCGTTATTTCTTAAGCCCAAATAAGCCCAACAATTATTTTCAGTTCAATTTTAGGTTAAAAAGTACCAAAAATGAATAACATGCATAAAAAGGTTTTATTACTACTTTATGAACAATTTCTTAATGCATTTGAAGAAAAGTAATGTTTTTGTCAATGTTTTTTAGTAGTAGAGTAGTAATTTTTAGGTTGCTTCCACCTTCTAACTTGATCCGAAGAGCCCTTTAGAAAGGTGCAAGAGTTATTTGGCCTGACAAATGTCAACATTAGCCAGCACGACAATGTTTCTTAAAATATAATAAAAATTAATGATTTTAGACACTGACAGCTAAAACAAAATCCACTGAAATGTTGACAATAACGCATGCGTTGCGAATTTTATGTCTGGCATGATTACGTGAATACGAAAAAGGTTTAAATATTGTACCGGTGGGTTATTTGCTGGGTAAAATTGTTTGTTTATGCCGTGGGTCATATTATATAACCATGTTTACCAGAATAGAGCTGATTATGTATATAATTATTACTTTTCCGTATATAATCCAAATTACTGAAATCAATATTAATTAGTTCTGATGCTCCGGGAAAGTTTCATGTAATTAAATATGCCCAGTGACCCCGAAAAGATTAGGAACCACTGTATTATACATACTAATGAGAAAAAAATAATTTATTAAAAGATGTTATTTACATTAAATTCGCTTATTATTATTACAATTTTTTCCTAATAAAAAGTAAGAGATAATAATTTGTTCTATTGTTCATTCAAATTTGTCACACAGATAAATACATAAATATTAATTGTTCAGACAATGAGGCTGTTGGTAATATACCTGACTCTTGTGATTATTTTCGTGAACGTAAGAAATCAATTTGAATAGTAAATGATTAACAAAATAAAACTTAATTTTTTAGATGACCGTTTCAACAATACCTAGTTATTCTGGAGGATCGTTAACGATATTTGGATAAACTATAACTTGGTCTCAATAATAATATTGTTGTTGTTATTATAAATATGTTGTTCGATTTGCATAATTAAATACATATGTAAGTGAACTAAATTTTATTAAGTTTATTGGTTTTTTTGTATGTTATGTTGCTGTTTTTGTCGACGACTCAATTATGTATTTACATTCGCAATTAAAACCAAGGGTAAATTGTGGTCACAAATCACGGTTCTGCGCATTATGAATTTTCAAATATTTGAAACCATTTCTTTTTAACAGTATATTTGATGATATAAAAAAATAAAATAAAAAAAATATTTTATTGTGACAGATGTTTTTTTTTATATTGTTTTGTACGACACGGAAAGTTAAAATCAGTCGTTGTTATTGTGGAAACATTGTAATTACGCGAATGTTCTTTTTTCCTTGAGTAAATTTGTATAGATAAAAAAATAAGTTTTACAGTGTCTCACAATATTATGATTGAAAGTACAAGGTCAGCCTAATTTTCTCTCACAACCTTGTGAGCTTGTGAGTACTTGACAGGTGTAAAATTAATATAACCGATAACGATTTTTGGGCAGTGTAATAATAAACCGCAACTATCTGCTGCCATTTCGTGAAAAAAACACATTGAAATAAATTGGTCAAAACCTTGAAATATTTTGTGTAAACGTAAACGTAAAAATACGTGATTTACGACCAGAATTTGACCCCAGAACATAAGTATAGTCAGTTCCATTGACTATGTGATGCCCGTATAGAGATGTAATTTGTTTTAAATGTTAAAATAACTAATCGATTTGAGAATATTAAATGTTGAGTTTAAAACTTTTTGGTTTATCAAAACAAAACTTATTTTTGTATGTAATTATGTTTATCCATGACTTTACTCTTATCCCCTTTTTCTGTACAACAAATAAATATTGAGTAAATTGAATATAAATGAAGGAATGATATAAAATTGATTGCAGCGCCATAATATAAGTGTTGTCATAGCCATTTGTTTCTCTATTCCGAATATGGTTTATATTAACATTTACCCTCATTTCCCCTATACCCGGTTTGATTTGGTCCAAAAACAATTTGCTGCTATATAACAATTACCACGTTTACATGCAGAGTTGAATGATCGAGTTGAAACAAAGTTGAAATTCAACTCGCGTTTATATGACACCGATTCAACTCAACCCAGAACCCAGTAAGAAAAGTATAGTCGAGTCGAGGAGTCCTTATTTTGTTTCATTTGATTTACTTAGAAAATCAATTTAAATGTTTAAATAAAAAAAAAATTATCATTAACAAAAATAACCAACAACTTTTACAACAAAATATCAATTTCCGATCATCGGAAATTTTTCCGACAGAAATGATCGAAAAATACGTTCAATCATATTCGATTTTAAATTTCCGACAGTTCTAAAAATTTTCGAGTCGGATTTATTTTCAGTCATACCACTCTAGTTATTAGAAAATTATTGAATTATACATATAACGAGTATATTAGGGTAGTCCAAATTTGAATAAGGCAACTTTTTTTTTTAATCCACATTAATTTGTTTTTCATATAAATGAATTTATAAATACATATTTGTATTATACAATAATGAATGTATTGTAGAAAATTTAAAATTTTTAACACTTTTAAGTAAACGGCTATAGCTTTTTTTAAAAATGTAAGTGTGTAATCGTAACAACTTTTCAATCCCCCTCCACCCTAGGACCGTTACGTAATTTGTGAACAGCCCGTTAATTAATTTTTTATTATAAAACTATAAACATTCGGTCGAAATATCAAAATACTAATTACACCTAATAATTGTACAGCTTATCTTTTCACAAGCTTACTTTCATTCAACTCTGCTCTACCCCATATACATACATATAAGTATAAGTATATTAATTACCAACAGAATACCTGTATAATACTGATGCACCGATGTGAACTGCATCTGCATCATTGCATTGATTTATAGTTGTTCTAATTTTCTCATAGAATGAAACCTAAACGATGGAATTTTAATCCACATTTCCAAAAAAAAAAATATTCAAAATAATTTGAATAATTTATTCTAAATTAAGTACTTAATTGTTACCACCAAACTTAATCTCTTAATTACTCATAAAATAAAACACTAAAAAAAAAATGTGTATATAACTTAATCATATGCTTCATGCCTAATTTCCATACAAATTACAATAAAACATTTTATTTTATAGTTTGTACGTACAGCGAGCGTATTTAAAAAGAAGTAAAAAAATTAATACCGAAAATTAGGTACTATGCACTACATATATGTATATACATAGGCTATATATGTATGTATGTATATGCGGCGATAAATTTTTTTGTTTCCCCAGCTCATTTGTATTTTATGAAATAGTCTGGTGCATTTTATCGTAATTTTAGGGTCAGCGCCATACATAAAAAAAAAAAAAATAGTAAAATGTTTGAAGAAATATCAAAATATTTACAATGAAGAGTGTGGATCCGGTCATTTAATTTGGAGTTTTTTTTTCTCTATCTCTTTCTACTTTACATACCAACTAATAGTCGTTAATAACTCAATGTAAAAGATTATAATTAAAATTAGATTGTTTGTTGCAGTTCTAATTAATATAATCATATTATGGCTTCGTTTGCATTTTAATTGTATTTTGGTGGGGAAGGGGAGGTGAGAATTCATTTGTGTTTTCTGTGAATATAGAAATATTAAAAGTTTTCCCCTAAATCTCAGCATAACTTTTAACATACATACATAGGTACTATAATAATCCACTATAAAATTCTAGATAATTCTCTAGAAGAGAGTTATGATTGTAAGTATGTACATTATAGTAGTATTAGTTTATATAGTACATAGTTTACATTGTATTTAAATGAATAAATCATCGTTTCTGCTTAATTAGTTAATAATGAAATGATAGCCATTTGAATTAAATTAATTATGTAATATTAGCATTGTTGATTAGATAGATCTATGATTTATTGTCGTTTTAATTGAAAATGTTATTCCGCACCTATGTATGTAATAGGTGGGTGTGCAAGTGTTCATCGGTCGATGGGTTTCATAAATGCAATTTAATGGATAATAAACTATTCAAAAAATGTATAGTAAATTCTTCAACGTCTCAATTTTATACATATCAGACACGAAGCGTAAATATATCGATGAAGGAAGCATATATAAATTTTCCATTTAAGAAGGCTTAAGATTTCTTTAAACGCGAATTAGTTAAGATGAGAACTTAAAGCAAGGTTGATTCTAATATTCATCGTATTTGAGGAGATTTGGACGAAAATCCAAACTCATTATTTTGTAGTGCATTTCAATCATCTTAGTTTATTTTACCACCATTTTTGTTCCATTACACCATCACCGGAGATGTAATTTCAGAATTCATTCCACAGCAAAAATATTTTTTCGGTTATATTGAATATTTTACACATTAAGTCTTCATATTTCTCTCTTGCAAGGCAGAGCATCCACACCTACGGTACACATAAAATGCATTTTTATCAAAATATGATATGATATATAAGCACTCTACTTTTAAAGACCTTTCGTTCCTGACAAACACACAGTTATACAATGCATATACGTAGATTTTTTAAATCTATCTATAGGTTATCTAAGTAGAAAAAAAACCGTTAATTTTGATAATTTCATAAATATGTATTTAAGATATTAATGTTCGCAAAATTAATCAACACTGAATTCGAAACGAAATTGATCTTGGTTCGCCAAGGAGGTCTTTATCTTCTTTATGTTGTTCGTAAATTAAGGATCATTTGCAAATTTAATCAAAAACCGATGTTACACTATAACAATGGTAAACCACAATTGAACATAAAATACTATGCAAAACCACCGGCATTATAGTTTCATGTTCCGTGAGACTATATACAATGAACAACCCTCAACAATAGCTGTATATTATTTATATACTTACGTATTTAATTTTGCTGCCATCAACAATGCAATAAATATTATAGTGGAAGCATTGGTTTCATTGGTTTCATTGTTTTTGTTTCATCTAACATTTTCGAAACGATTTTGTTATATTCCTTTCAATTATGTTTGTTTAATCATAAACAAAGATTTCTAAAAAAATCTCTAAAAAAGGCATCATATAACCCTGATATACATATATCCTGATATTAGATCTCCTTAATATTAGTATTCTAGATACATCCAACATCTTTTCTTTGTTATGTTTGTTAGAGAATGATTTTATCCTGGTCTATATACATATAATCACGATTTGATGATTCCAACCAAACCAAGGTATTTGTTTTTTCAACACAGATACCTCGGCTGCTGGTACATATATACTAACGACTATTAATTCTTTATGTGAATCTGGCGCTGATATATATTTATTCATGTCAGATTTAAACATAGCGTATTGATACCCTTTAAATTCTATGCAATTTTCTCTAGAGAATCATTCCAAAACGAATGTGTAGAAGAATTAGAGGAGGTACACGGTATTACTCCAACATAGAATTCTTACATAAACATAGAAGTTTGATTAGGCCAAGAAAATATACTCAAAGGCTTAATCTGAGGCCGTTTTTATACATCTAATCGATGTGAGTCTATCATCATTGATTAGAATGTAATCAATTAATTCTCTTAATTAGGGAATTAGAGTTTAAAAATTCGCGGCTAAGGTCTTGAGCAATCAACCCTTCAGCTATATTTACGTTTTTTATATAAAATTGATAACAATTTTAATTTTTTGAATAATTTTTAACAAAATATAATCGAACAATAGAAATCGTTTGTGCAATATAGCTTTTCAACTCAACTCATTTTAATTATCTCAAAATGTTAACGATTAAAATACATATTTTTAGTAAAAGTTCATGAGAAACCTTACATATGTTATATTACTAATTATATTTTTATTTTACTGTTATAGTATAAGGCTTCATGTAAAAGTGAAATACAGGTAGGCTTCCTACAACGCGGTAGATACGTTCCTAGAAAAGACCGCGTTATAAGAAATCGCGTTGTAGGAGACATGAAAATCATA
>JANSTT010004505.1:0-30251 GCA_026745375.1 Platyura marginata
AAATCCGCATTATCTAAACCGCGTTGCAGCGAAAACGCGTTGTAGAAGTACCGCGTTGTAGGGGGCCTACCTGTATTCCATTTATCATATTTGCTATAATACAGTTTACCATAATTTTTTATGTTGCTATAATTTTGCTATAATTTTTAAAAGTTTAGGTTCGTTCCCTTTAGCTTCATTTTATTTATATTTTTATATCATAGGCTAGCATTACAGTTTACAGATATGACAAATACGATTATAGGAGAGAAAACAAAATTATAGCAAGTGGAGTATAAGAATTAACTTTCAACCTGTAGATTCCGTCACGTTTTCAAATCAATTCTCAGACTATTTCCGTACACATCAAAGTACAATAATTCAAATCAATAGAACAAGAAAACTTTGCAGATCTATAGGGTGCCAAATTTACGATGCAATGAAATTAACATTTCTTTTCGATTTACAAGAACGAAGTGTAATGTAGATAAAAAAAAAATATTTCCATTCAAATTGTCCCATACTTGAATCACACTACAATTTTGGTTTTTTACCAGTGTTTCTTTAGACATTTTTTATTCCATTCAAAACGTACTTTAATATTACGAGTATAAAATTGTGAGAATTTGGCCAAAATTAAATTCTCTATTTATGGTATATGAAGGAATCAGATTATTCGTATATATATAGAGTTGCTTATTTATTTTCATTTATATCTAGACGTGGGTTAGTAGCAAACAGTAAAAAAAAAACCTTTTACAAAATTTCTGTAAAGGTTGAAAGCATACAAGGAATTTTCCGTTTTCTTCCTTGAATTTATTTTATGTTCTGTACCTTTTAAGTCTGTACAATAAAATAAAAAAAAAATCATTAATTAAATTGTTGTTGTATAAATATATCTACATATAATATGGATACATCATTATTTTCTATAATTCAAGAATCTTTCTTTTTTACATTTATTACACATACCACAATTATCATTTAACAGGGTGATTCACATAAAGTTGTTCTATATAATCTTATGAATAATTCTGGAAGAGAGTCCGATCAAGCACTATATACATACTTATGAATCACCCCGTATTTGAATACAACTATATGTAGATTTTGTTTTTTTTTTTTTTTTTTTGTAAGACTCAATTGTTCATTCTGTTCTGAAAATTACAAGACGAAAATTCTTTAGATCCGGTTCGCTGCAGTCAAGCACATCAATTCTATTTTATTATTATTACAACCTAACCGTCTAACAATAAATTGTTTAATGATTCAATGTGAAGATGGGAAATAAAGAAATGTTTCATTTCTCATCAAGTTTCTCGTGATCTTATTTTTAATCCTTTTCGTGCCGACATGTAAGTATTGTCTTTTATTTTATATTTTTTTTTTACTTCCCAATAAAAAGTTTCTTTTCACAAAACAACAAAGATTTATCGATTCTAAATGGATTTGTTCATTCCCTTAAGACGATGCAATGGAATGTCTATATACATATGTACATAATTCAGTACGATTTGTGTCCCTATTCTCTATATGCTTAAAAGAAGTAAGTATCACGGAATATCATCCACCGGTGTTATGGTATCGATTAGAAGAACATTCTATTTGTCAAGAAAATCAACCTAATGGAATTGTCTTTAATGGAATTGTATTTATTGTTTTGTTTTTATATGTCCCAACTCCCAACCTACCAAACTACTAGAAAATCCAAGAAGTTAGTTTTAGGTATCTAATTCGAAATATCTAGTAACTCTTACTTTCTTTTATAATATTGTTATTTGAGTTTAATGGTAGACATCCATTATTTTGTTCTGTGTTTATCAGGTCAGATGAATATATAAATTCAATAGTAGACCCCGTCCCTCGATTTATACACAATTTTCCTTTTAAACGGTTTGTAAATTTATGAAAAAAAAAATCTGTTTTATTTCTATTATTTTACATTTGACAAATATCTGCTCTGACGTCACTAGTGCATTGCGTTGAACATTGACGTAAGTATAGTTGTTTTTGTAAATTAATTCGAAATTATGTTTATTTATTTTTTTAGTATTAGTATTGCGTGAAAATGTATGCTTTTGAAATGTAGAGCTTTGACTTCTAGACTAAGTATTCAGTCACCTTAGATAATATAATACATACAGGATGGATTACATCGTATATCTCGCATGAAAATAAACACGTACACAACATCGGGTGCAGCAGTATGGGGGGATGAAAAATCGCCATTTAACTGCTTGCAACCTTCATCGAACGAGCTGTAACGAGGCAAACCGACTCTCTTAAATTGTCAACAGAGATTATTTTTTTCGAATCATATAACAAAGGCGTCTCATTAAATATTTTGTGTTTATGTGCCCATGTTTTTTTTCCGTTGTTTTTGTTATTCGATTTTAACTAATGTTGTGATGAATTATCACAATAATTTATAAATTTGTAGGTTTCCAAGACAAGGAGATAAAACATGGATTGATTATAATACATATAATCTCCCTAATAAAAATGTTCTCCTGCCTCTGCACAACTTCTCCCTTAAGAGAAATAACAGCGCCCATCTTTCTCCTTGCAGTTTTTTAATGAATCGTACTTTTTCTCGTGAATCGTACTGTATAAATTATATGGTCTATGGTTAGCACTGATCTTCACTTCAGCCTTCAGCATAAAACTCTATGCAATTTTACACGGTTATTATGAACACATCTACGGCTTGAGCCTATCCTCCTGTTTTATGTGCATGCTGTGTCTCGTTTTACACGATTTGTCAAGAAATGTATTGTAGTTTCTTTACTATGGGGCCCCCTAATAACATAACTTTAACTAGAATTTTAATTGTCACCTTGTTACTATACTTAATCTCATAGTTATCCTGGAATTTTTTTTTTCATTACATATTTACAAGATTATTAATAAGATAAGAAAAAAACAAACGCTACAAGAAATCTTTTTTCTATGTGATTCAGTTTTTGTGATATTATGTACTTGTGTAGCTAGGTATCTATAATGCTCTTTAACTTTAAGAGTTTTTATTTAAATTTATTCTTCCATTTTGTATTCAATGATTACGATACGATAAAAATAATTCGAAAGGAACAAAATCTTTGGGTTAGACGAAGAAAATTTAATGAATGAAAGTGATAAAGTAAATAATTGATATAAATCTCTTTCAATTATAACTGAACGTTGAATTATATTTTGTATATGTTTCGCTTCGCTAAATAATTATTTATGATTTTTCGTTCTCCCTATAAGTGCCAAGTTTTAAGATAATTTGTTGTACACATTAATTGAGGATTATAAAGTTTAAGTGTTATTCCTTAATTGACAAAATTATTAGTCGAAATGGTTCAGCAAAATTGAGTTCTTATTCAATTCGCATGCCGTCCATATTATTTCTGATTAGCGACTGTCACTAAATATTATATTTGTATCCTTGATGTTATGTGCTTGCTTAAGTGTCTTAATTATTCCTTCTTAATTTTCGTTATACATTGCATTATTTTGACGTACCATTACCAAACAGTTCTTGACAATAAATCAACGAAATAAAACTAAAAGCTACACGATAAACCAATTTACATTTTATACGCAGATGTTATTTAACTCATCCATATATACATTGCGATTTGTTACCTTAAAAAGAAGTAGATAACCTCAACCTGTGAAATTACAAGTTTATTGCAAGTTGTATCTGATGATGAGAACGAATTAATCTCATCGCATAGAGATAAAAACAATAGAAAAACATTTTTTTTTTATTGCGGTTGACTAACTTTTACATTTTTCTTACCATACCTAAGCATTATTTATTATTTTGGCAAAACTTCTCTTAAAAAAAGAAGGCTAGGCTCATAGAAACGAATTATTTAAGCATATAATTCAAGGTTAAGTCATTCAGATGAGATTCACGAATTTAACTTGCATATATTATTAACTGTTGTTGTTATTATTATTATTATTGTTATACCGGGCATATTGTAAGTTTTTTTTAAATTAATTATAGTTTTTGGATTTTTTCTTTTAAATAATGTTATTTTAACCTTACATATTATTTTACATTTCCTCAATAAGGTAAACATACATATATCCTCGAGTCCAACGGTAAAATCCATAAAATAAGGAAATATTTTAATGTTACTTTTATTTATCCAAAAAAAAAACTGATTTTAAATATTTAAGTATATTTAGTATACGAATTAGTACGAATATATATAAGTGAAATTGTATGTTTTCTTAGGAGTTTAGTTAAGCAAGTAGTCAAAAGTTATTAAGCTTAGCATCACCATATGATTATTTTATAGGCAAATATTTTTTGTTTAATAAAAACTTTATTCGGAAATACATGGCCATATTTTATATACCGCGTTCCTAATATCCGCGATATTTATAAAACCTTTATTATAACATACCTACTTCCAAACTCTAAAAATAGAGAAGTCCTATACAAACACATCAAATGTTTTCCAAGCAGAAGTATTTGCAATCCAAAAAGCCTGTGAACTTCTCAAAAGCACACATATCCTAAAGATTCAAGTAACGATTGTTATAGACAGTGAAGCCTTAACGAATATTCAGGTGAGACAAGTGAAACTGTGCTTCACCTGAGATCTAAATAAATAATTTCTAAATTTTATTTCCAAATAAAATTTATTAATAAAACTTAGTTTTCAATTTATAATAAAAAAAACATCAAATTCATATAGCCTACAATGTACGTATTCGTATAGGTATAGTCTGGTTAATCTCTAAATTGAAATAAATTCATATAAAAGATGTTAAAAACAACCAACTTACGCATGAAAAATACTATATTCTGTGCAAAAATGCATGATAATGCAAAAAGTCATTTGGAGAATTGCATGGGTTTAAGGCGATTAGAAAGGAATTTAAGTACGATAGAGAAATATGACCCTCATCTACATTAAAATTAAGTGCCTTACCTGTAAAACCATCTAAGAATCGCCACTGCAGTGAAGCCGCCATACATGCGCTAAATTTCTACATAATAAAGTCAAGATTGGTAGAGCAATGCCACAAGGACTTAACACAAGTAGTAAAAAAAAACTCTACATAACTCTCATGTTGGTTCCAGGACACAGTGTCATTGAGGGAAATGAACGAGCTGATGAACTAGTGAAAAAAGGCTCAGGCCTAGACATCTCAAGAGCGGAGACAGTCTATCGTCCACTAAGTTTAACTAAGAGGAATGTGTATTTGCACTTCCTAAAGTTAGCAAACAACATATGGAAAACCCTAGAAACGTGCAAAAAAACCAGAAAGCCAGAATAATTTTTAATTGGAGACCAACATAAGGTCTCGCCACTCTTACCAACCAACCAACCATAACATACTTTTCCATTTTTTCCTTTTTAAAAATTATTTATTATACTTTTAAAAATATTAAATATTAAATAAAATAAAAAAAAAATAGAAAATTTAGATTTGACACTTAAATATTGGTAGTTGTGTTCGAACTAAAAAAGTAAATTCTATATGATGATTTTGATTAAATAACCGCCATTGATTAATCCTTACTTAAAATGGCAAATGGGACTTTGCAGTTCATTTTTGTTAAAGAACGCGATATGAATGATTAACAAGTAACGCACACAGCATAATTCATCACGCGCCTACTTTTTTCTTTGCCCCAATGTTTTCTTATCTCTTACTTATATCGTAATTCAATGACAGCCATTATTTTCGCAAATATTATATCATCAAAAAAAAAAAAAAAGAAGAAGAAAAAATCAAACAAAAATCGTAGAAGAATTTTTTTTCTTCCCATATTTCCTTAAATAATTTTAGCTGAGAAGAGCATAAATAAATATAAAAATCAAAGTTTCGACTCAACTTTTTTGTTCGGAAATTGTTTTTTTTCCTTTTATTATTGATAAAACGTAGAGACAAGCGAAATTCGAAATTTCTTTTATATAAATAGAATTAATATCGAAAAATTGTTTGTCAGTTAGAACCAAAGATATTTTTGGAAAAAAAAACACAAGTGTTGGTGAAAGGATGAATTTATTTATATATAAGAAGACTATCTAGTAATACAGACAGGATAAGAAGTAGATAAATCCGTAATTGAAATATCATCTGACTATTTATTACAACGCGTTGAAGTTTACTATTATCAGCTTACGTGTTTATATAATGAGTATAATCTTAAAATTACTCAACTGTTGTGAACATTTTTAAATCTATACACCAACGGCCGTAAACAAATCTCGGTAAATATAAGAGCTGGGAAAAAATGTCAATCAAACGGCTACCTATAGCTATTACCGCCATGTCTAACTGTAGTGTCATGTCACAGTCTATACTATTGTAAGGTCCTGGAGAGACACTGTACGCTCGGTGACATTTGAAATGAATGTAAACTGTGGAATCTTGTAAATGAGCAGCCGCTACTAGGTAGTAAGACGCTAACGCAGCATTAAATAAAGTTTGGATGGTAACTGCATATATGCGGCCAATTGAGAACTTGAGAAAAAACTTGACTTGATGACAAATGGATCGATGAGTCAATTCAGAATGCCTGATGCTGTGGTATTTTGAATTGGCAAATCGATAATGTGGGCCAAGTTTTGCCCTAGTTTTGAATGTGAATGTCTCGTGCTGCAGTTTCATGATTTGATAAAACAGACTTATGCGAGCTATCGGACGTGAGGGTCAATTAACGCATATATGCACAAATGACGGCACCAAATTTTTTTTTTGGTTCATTTTTCGGTGTTCAATGCTTTTTTGAAATAAATATTTGTCGCATTTTTTTATTTTCTTTTTTCTATCTCACTTTTCACTTTTTTAGTAAATGATTAAATTAGAAATTCAATAAAATTGATTGCAGCGCCATAACGCTAGGTCGTACAACTTTCTGGTCTAATTGTTGTCATATTCATTTTTTCTACATTTTGACTACTGTTCGAGTAAATGAATGGTTTATATCAAAATTAGGTGTACACTGTACCACAGCCTCCCCTATTTTTTGTCCGATTTGTTCCAAAAACAATAGAGATCTTACTACATAATAAACTGTCAAAATTACAGCTTTCTAGCTTCAGCCGGAATCTTGATCACGGACGGACAGACGGACAGACATGCATATTTCGACTTAAAATTTGACGAGAAAGACAGTGGTGTTGAATTTTTTTTTCTACGATGAGTATTAAGGGGCGTTACAAACTCCGTACTAAGGTTATAATACCCTTGATTAACATCATACGGGTATAAAAACCCAAAAATATTTGGTGGCATCATTTGTGCATGCGTGAAGAGGTTAATTAGAAAAGTCGTCGTTTTATGTGTAGGATCGAACTCCCTATTGTAGCTTTAATAAATGTCGCGTCAAATGTTAAAAATAAAAAAAATTAAAAAAACCGAAAAAGTACTAGAGTAGATTTGCTTACAAATTTTATAAAATAATAATTCTTAAGCTATTTAGAGTTTAGCCACGGTCATTAATGTACATATCTAAATAATTACTTAACTGTTCGGCACAAACTGAAAAGGCTGGTCCTACAAATACATCACGCCTTCAAAACCATTTAAGACAAAAGTATATTTACCTGTAGCAAACAAACAAAAGATTATTTTGGGTACACTTTATGGGTCCAGCCATCATCTCCCACATAAATGGTGTAATAAAATTTATTTGTTCATTATTTTCGTTGGCTATTTACACATGTTTCAGCATTATTGAATGAATGACCCAAGCCCCAAACAGCAAACATGATGATGATCAAATATTTAAAAATGTATTTTAGCCAACAAAAAAAAACCCAAAACATGTTGATAGTTCTGGGAGGAAAAAAAATTACTTTCTTATTTGGGCACGTACTCATTGATTTTTGTTTTTTTTTTTAGATGCACTGTCGTATTATTCAATTCGAAAAAACTGAGCCAATCCTATTTGCTGAATACGTCCCGAAAAGCAATAACTGCAGTCGCATATTCACAATGTGGACGGTAACTTTAATTATTGATTTTATAGGTAAAATAATTTATCGAACAAATTATGAATGTTCCAGATACATTGCTACTGGCGAATGTGGACACAGTCCGGCGATCAAAGTTTGGGAATTGGATACTACCGCCGGAAAATATGACAACGCTGGTGGTATTGGCGGTACAGTTGTGGCTGAATTTCTCGGTCACAAATATGCCGTCAGTTGTATAGCATTTTCACCGACCGGAAAATATTTGGTGTCCGTTGGTTCACAGCACGATATGATTGTAAATGTATTTGATTGGAAGTTAAATTTGAAAATTGCATCGAACAAAGTTAGTGCCAAAGTTGTAGCTGTTTGCTTTAGTGAGGATGGTAATTACTTTGTTACTGTTGGGAATAGACATGTTAAATATTGGTATTTGGAGGGTAGTCGAAAGGTAAGCATAGATTTAATATTGATTGCTATTTGAATAATTTAAACTTAACAAGATCTGGATGACGACCTTTAAATTAGCCCATAAAGTTTATTTGTGCATCTTAAAATGAACTCGTAAAGAACAATGGACAGTAAATTTGATAAGCTGCTTAGGCTTAATAACAACAGTCTCAGAATTTACACTGAACTATCTACAGGTCACTGCCAATTGAGATACCATCTCCACAAAATCGGCAGAACATCTGACCCTTCATGCCACTTCTGTCTCGAAGAGGACGAAACAGCGGAACACATACTCTGCGACTGTCCGGCCCTGGCCCATAATAGGCTTCGCCACCTAGGAGGCTACACTCTGACTCCAAACGACATCCGAAAGAACAGCCCCTCTCGGGTGCTACAATTCATTAAAAAAAGAGGACATTTAAAATATCAGCAGGGGCACCTACAATAGATCTTTTAGGTCTCAGTGGTGAGGGGTCAATACCCCTACAGCCCCCCCAACCTAACCTAACCTAACCTAAAATTTGATTCATCTCATGCACAAAAATGCCCTTTTTATCTCTAGGTCAGACTTTTAGTCACAAAATTCATTTTCGTCATTTCATTTAGTTCAGTTTTTGATTCCACTAATTAACTTCAATACTTCCGGTTATGCTAAAGTGTCTAGGTCAAGTTTATGTACTCGATTTTCTAAGGTAAATTATGCGACAATGAAAAGAGCTGCAATTCTGAATCGTACATTCTGGAAATATTTACCTCCCTTGAAATTACAATAAAATTCCACCAGATGAATTTGGCGGGAACAAATTGTTGATACATGATATTTTGTGATATAAATGTTTGTTCCTAAGTGTAACGCTGGTCTTCTTTTTTTCAGTACAAAGAACCAATACCGTTAATGGGAAGAAGTGCCATCCTAGGTGAATTACGAAATAATGATTTTTGTGCGGTAGCCTGTGGCAAAGGTGACGCAGCCGACAGTACCTATGCAATTACCCGCAATGGACATCTAGTCGAATTCAATTCAAGACGTTTACTCGACAAATGGGTGGCCTGTCGTACAACATCCGCAAATTGTTTGTGCATCAGTTCGAAATATATTTTGGTGGGATGTGCCGAATCAATAATTCGGGTATTCAATGCAGAAACATTAGAATATATGACGACGTTGCCGCGTACCCACTATTTAGGTGCTGATGTTGCGCAAGGTTTGCACATAAATCACATAACAGCTGTGCCGAAAAATTCCAAATTTCCGGACACAATAGCAATGGTATTTGATGAGCCAAGATCAAAAGTTAGTTGTATCTATAACGATCATAGTCTGTATATATGGGATCTTAGAGATATTCGACGGGTTGGTAAGAGTCATTCGTTTCTGTATCATTCGGCATGTATATGGGGTGTCGAAACTGTGCCATACAATTACCTGAAAAATAATTTAACGAACAATTTGCCATTGGATTGTTTTCTCACATGTTCATCGGACGATACGATACGGGTATGGGGACTCGATGACTGTGAAACAAATGATGTGTATAGGAAAAATATTTATAGCAAAGAGTTGCTGAAAGTGTTGTATATCGATGAGGATCTGAATTTTATCAAGGACATCGATAATCCGATATTGAATATGGAAAAACCGGCTAGCTATGACGGTCGAAATGGTGTTAGATGTATTAAAATTAGTCCCGATCGTAATCATTTAGCCACTGGTGATAGAAGTGGAAATATTCGTATTTATAATTTAGGCAATTTAAAATTAATCACAACAATCGAAGCACATGATTCGGAAGTGCTGTGTTTAGAATATACAAATGATAAAATTGAAAGAAAGATGTTAGCAAGTGCCAGCAGAGATCGTTTAATTCATATATTCGACGTTGAAAATAATTATCGAATTCTGCAAACGCTTGACGATCATTCGAGCAGTATAACTTCTGTGAAGTTTATTGGTATAGGAAGTAATTTCCAAATGGTTTCATGTGGAGCCGATAAATCAATTATATTTAGAACGTTCCAGAACAATCAATTTTTACGGGGAAACAATTGTTCTGGCAAAAATACGCTTTACGATATGGAAGTCGATAGTAATTCCAAGCACATTCTAACCGCATGTCAAGATCGAAATATTCGAATTTATGGCACACAGAATGCTAAGCACACCAAAACATTTAAAGGTTCACATTCCGACGATGGAAGTTTAATAAAATTAAGTTTAGACTTAAGTGGCATCTATATAGCCACATCATGTACAGATAAAACGTTAAGTGTTTACGATTACTATTCGACCGAATGTATGGCCCGTATGTATGGTCACAGTGAGCTGGTAACTGGTCTAAAATTTACAAACGATTGTAAACATTTAATATCGGCCAGCGGTGATGGTTGTGTATTTATATGGCAGGTACCACATGACATGATTGTTACAATGCAAGCACGACTGTCACAGCAAGCACTTCGATCTGGACATCCGTCTGTGCCACGACCGCTCGCGCCGAGTATTACCGGTGATGCAGTGCCGAATAATAATCGAAATTCTGATGAATTTGGATCACCACCAAATTTCTTGCTTGATGACATTCCCGTATCGCAAGGATATCGATTTTCGGATGTTGGCCAATTGCCACAGTGGGCGAAAAAGAAAACGGCCGATGATTCACCGCCGCCAAGTACGAATGTACTAAGTTCAAGTCCTAGTCAAAGTCAGGTAGGTTATTTGTGTTGGATATTTTATAGTATTAACCAGAACTGAATACAATTTTGCAAGTTCGGAGTTTTTTTTTATTTTCTGGAATTTAATCCAGAACTTCCGCTAGCTAATGGTGAAAAAAAAACTAATTAATTCTTATTATGTTCCATTTTGCTAGATTTTTGGTGTCAATTCAAAACCACGTGGTCGCTGGGCACAAAAAGGATCATTTGAACCGGATGCATTGGATCTACGAACAGTTGTTGATAGCCCAAATTCATCATATCCCATTCCTACGATTCAATCGAACAACAATAATCAAACTTCCGATTATAATAGTGCCAGTTCCAAAGATGTCTACAATAATACGTACCTTAGTGAGGATAGTTCAATTGATAGCGGAATGGAAGGTCGAAGGGATTTAACATTTTTGTCGAAGAATGTAATTTATATATTTTTTTTTTTTTAGTAATTTGTTGTTGTTATCAAAAATCTTTGTTTTAGGATGAGAAAATTCACGGTAACATTCATTTTGAATCGAACACAGAACATGACGGTGATGTAGAAGACATTTCGGATGGTGAACGTACCAGTTCTGATCATGGAATGATGTTTTATCCAACTGTAGCACCCAGTACACCAACGTAAGCATTCAAAAAAAGTTTAAAAGGTTTTCGCGAAAAATACAGTTTTTCTTGTTGTTGTTATTACAGCGATTTCAAAGTAAATGCCATGAACGAAGATGAACTTCGAAAATCGGTTAGACGACAAAAATTCGAGCGACAAGGTTTAAGTTTCGCTACACCATTGTCACCTAGTGGCCCATCGACTGGTACAGGCACTGGAACGTCTGACGATGAAGATGATGGATCGACGCCAAGCGGCGATAATGCCGAACGATCACTGGCATCAACATTGGGCGGTAGTTCGGAAAGTATACCACAACAATCATCGTCGAGTTTTCTTCAGGCAGCTCTGGATGGTCCCGGTAGTTTATCAGATAGAGGAGAAAGAAGTATTTTTTTTTTTCTTATTTTCTTTATTTGTTTTTGATTTATTTTTTATTTTAGCTCGTCGAAGTATTAGTGCAAAGCACAATACGGACAATAAGAACAGTTCATTTTCGAAATCATTTTCAAATACAAAAAAAGAGGAGCTAATGAAGGTTATCAATGAAGCCAAACAAAAACTTGAAAATGTAAGTAATTTTTGAGCAAAAAATATTTGTTTTTTATTTTTTTTAAAAAAAAAATCATTGCGACAACATCTAAGAAATCAAGAATACAAGCATTTTTTATGTACAATTTTTAGGGTCAAAATTATCGTAATAACGATGTTAAAAAATTGAAAACTATAAATGAGGTGAGCGAATGATGTTGTTAGAAAACACTTACATGTAACGCTTTGTTTTATACACTACTAATTGTTGTTGCTTTTCTAAAAAAAAAAAATCCGTGTTAACCACCTAAGATCAGCCTGAAGTAATTACTTATGTCGATAATAGATTTTCTTAGTATAGGTGTACTTACCAACTTAACTACTCACAAAATTTCATTCATACATTCTTAAGTCAGAGGTTAGATTTTAGCCATAGTTATAAATAAAACTGAACTCATCTGATCTGCTTATTAAATGGTTCAAATCTAACTTCTCCATATGTCCGTTAAGTAAATAATCGCTGCTTGTTGCTGCACCTTCAAATTTATTATTTCCATGTCGTTAATATTTTCGTTTCTTTTTTTGGTAAGTAATTAACGATGGATTTCAAAAAATTATTTAAGAACACAACAAAACAAAAATGGCGATTTAAGTGCGAAATGAATAAATTGTGATGACATTTAATTTAAGATGAAAAACCCCAAGAACATAGTGTTGAAAATTGACAATAGCGTATCTGGCTGCTTCGACGAGCTCATTCTTAATGTTAATTTTCCAAATAATATTGGCAGATATAAATTGTGGCCGCCGAATCAGTCGAAAATGGCTCAATATCTGATCGGTCTTAAAAATGGTTTCTCAATGGCTACATTTCTGGTTCTAGCGAAATATTACACTAGTTGCAATAACGATAATTATGACCATTTCATTTTACTTTTCGCTACAAGAGAAGTTCGCATTGTTTACAACACAATTTTTCTCTTGCATTGATAGGGAGACACAAATGAGTCTATTTTTATGTCAGTATTTACCTGTAGTAGGTAAACAATATTTTAGTATATAAATTCTATGCTTACAATGTTGAGTTGAACTGTTAAAGAATCCAAATATTTGTGTTTTATAAATTTTAATTTACGGTCCTCATTTGGATAATTCGTGTCTGATATCGAATGAAGACTTTTACTCACTGTAAATATTGTACATGATGTGTCCCCACCACTTAACTGTATTTTAACTTATTAAAAAGAGAAAATTAATTAAATCCCCAGTTACATAAAATGTTGATCAACAAATTTAATATTTTTTTTAATTACACCAAGACCTCGATTTGCGTCGTTAGTTGGTTCCACAGAAAGGTAACGTAAATCGAAATAATCTATTACATAGTATTTCTATAGGACTTCTTTTAATGGGTTCCACCAGAATCTTCACATAATAGATGTGAGTGTATAATATTCGACTAGACCCTAGAATCAGTGTTGTTAGGAGGATATTATTTATTATCTAAATTTTAAATGATATATGTCCGTGTCCCTATTCATTTTATTCTTTTATTTTGAAACATTGATAGTCAGGTACGATAAGTTTTAATAAAATTTCAAATTTGGACTCTAAATGTTTTGTTTTCTTTCTACATTCCATTAATACAATCTTTTTTATACTTTAAACTGCGATTTTATACAAAAAAAATTGAAAAAATTCAAAAAAATTGTCGACGGACGCAATTTCGAAATCGACGCAAATCGAGGTCTTAGTGTATAAATTCTCTTTGTATTTTTTTTTAAACTACAAATGAGAGAGATAAAAAATGAATTTTTAAAATTTTTTTCATATTTGTACTTCTACAATTTTTATTTTATTTTGTGTTGCAGTGCAAATTTTTTCTAAATAATTTCAATTAGAAACACAAAATAATTTTTATTCATTAAATTTTCAGCAATATTTGGCACATTTTCTTAGAAGATTACTCACAATTAATTCCTTTAACAAAATTAAAAAAAAAATAAATAGTAAAACCCATAGAGTTATCTCTATCGCTCGAAATCGTTAATGGTTAATCGAAATTTCTCTTCAACAGGTTGGATACCGATCAAATTTACGAGCTAGTCAAAGCATATCAGATCTTAGTCATACAGCCAGTGTTGATGCATCACTGCGATCATCGAAAACTCAACGATCAGGTTAGTAGAACAACGCCATCTTTTCTTGTTGTTGTAATATTTAATTTACGAAAATTGCTAGACTCACCGTATTTAATCACAATCATGCTGGATATAATCTAACTTATTTGATTACTAATTACTTTTGTGGGAATAATTTAGAGTTAAATTTCACAATTTTTTTTTTTATTTTGTTTAATGCTGCTTGGGTTTGTAAAACTCTCAGGAGATCAAAGTCAAAGCTATGCTACTTATTTGAATTGTGCTGCACCTAAATCTGTACTAACACAAAATTGTAATATTGTGCGTCAATTGCAACGGGACTATCCACCGTATCCATGTGATATCGGTATCTATCATATTTCACCAACACCGCCACTACCACCTGCATCACCACAACCACCGACATTGCCACCAAAATCGTCAAAAATCCTACCAACACCAACACTACCACCACCACCATCATCTTCATCATTATCATCATCATCGCAACTATTGGCACTAGCAACATCGCAAAGTTCATCATCAATTCGGCCTAATACATTAGAGCTTCCACTATTCGATACAATCGCAACAAATACGAATAAATCGACCATTGTGCCAATTGGTCCGAAGCATCCTAGCATTCTAAAGCATTACAAATCGTGTCCTGTATCGCCGGTACATGAGGAAATGGATTGGAGCAATTTACCCGCTCAGGGCAGTAGTATTGTAGTAAATGAACCATCCAAGCGTCATTCGATGTACAGTGAGGATGCTGAAACGATATTGGATATGATACATTTGGATACGGAAAAAATGATTGCTGAGATAACACAAAAATATGGTGATTTAGATGACTACAATCCGGAAAAATCGAAAGACGTATTGCCAAAAAGTAGCTCGGCCATTGAGCTGAAAACAAAAGACTTAAAATCTATGGATACTAAGGAGCATGGTTTTCTTTCGGACGAGGAAGCAAACTTTAGCTCTGATTCATTGGAAGACTGTAGCTTAGATTTAGATATTAGTAATAATGCCAATCGCAAAATAACGAAAAAAGGAGTGTGCAAGAAGCATAGTAAGAAATTCGAAAAAACCACAATGCCCAAACGTTCCGTCTCCGACTATTTCATTTACGATCAATTCAATCAGAATATTCAACGGAACGTTTCCCTATCGGATATTTTGAACGAAGATGAAAACAAAGAGAATATTTTGTTGGGAAATCAACGACACTCCAGTGCTAGTTTCTTTCTCGGACCAAATCCGGACAGACGCAGTCAAGAAAGTCTGCTGTCCGATGATATTAGCGGCAGTGGCGTTAGTTACTGCAACAGCATGGAAAGTATTTTGTCGGATGATTCGGAGTGTAGAAGTGCTCCACTGGAAGTGCTATTTAATCGTACGAAACGTGAATTGAATGCTCGATTTTCAGGTAATTTTGATTGTAAGAAAATTGATTGCACCTCAAAATCGTACGGTTCAAGTCCGAATGCTTCGATGGGTTTCGATTATTATATGCAAAATTTTAATCAATCCGATAAACATCATCAGTACGACATTTCCGGTTATGGTTATGAAAGTTTGCTAGAGGGTAGTTATAATGTAGATAGTTCACCAATACATTCCTATAGAAATAAGATAAATTCCATTAATAAATCTGTTTCATCAACATATCCATGGTTAACGACGAGCGGCGATGAATTTATTCCACGGCTCGGTTCAAAAAATCTCCAATACAACACCAGCGTCAATAAGAGTTTAAGCAAAGAATTTGCCGATCAACGGCAGACAAATAATACAAATCCAATATTTGGATTCAACGTTGAACAGTTGACGTCAAATCAATGTTCCAAATCTGCCAATAAACCAATTTTGCCCGCCAAGCCAATTAAACGCATTGACATATTCACCGATCCGTCAATTTATGTGATGAAAAAGTCATGCAGTTTTGATATAGAAATGTCCGATGGACGACGCACACAAAGAAGTACCAAAAAATATGTCCAAAATTTGGAGAAATTCGAAAAAGAACGGAAAATGTGCGCTCAGTACGGCGGAACACTTGGCATGGACTATGTACCGCACAAACCGCCCGTTGCAAATCGACGATCTTCCAGCGTTAAAAATAAACGAAACTCTCGGGACAAGGAACGTTACCATACGGTTGGTCAAATTGATTATGAACGAAAAACTGAGCCGAATCGTGATGGTGAAAAATCATTTGAAATTTATATAGCCGAAAAGGGAGCATCCGAAGATGATAATATGGACAGTTTGGAATTGTATGCCAAATCAAAAATACGCAAAGAAAATTCGGTTGATTCTTTGGATGAGATAGGACCACTAAAGCAATTGTCCGACACACAACCGTTATCGATGGCAGAAGGATCAATTGTGAGTGCGAGTTTTTTAACCGAAGCTGAGTATCTGAAATTTAGGGACATCGAGAAGAAAATCGATGTAATCAATAAATTGGTGGAAATGGAAGAGAAAAAATTGGAACAGGAACGAATTTCCAAAGAAAATCGAATGCGACCATTTCAGTGCAATAGCAAGCAAAAAGGATATGTAAAAAGTTTGACAATGAATTTTGATAAATTAGCTAGGACCATGCAACAGGACATTTACTATGAACGGGAATGTCATGTGGCTGGTAAAATAAAACGAAATTTTAGTTTGCCGGATGTGCTGGAGGGAGCAAAATTTCAAGCGTTTAATTTTGATGAGGATGAATTGAATAAATCATCATTGGATGGATGTGACAAGGACGCCTGTGTGAAAGGTGTGACTTGTTTTTGGTTTCACTTTTCAAGCATGGATATTTATGTTGTTTTTTTACTGGTTAAACATTTTTTTTTTGTCTGCATGGCTCCTTTTATGTTTTGAGATGAGTGTTATTAAGGTACAGTATGTGAATTTGAAGTCAATTTTTTTTAAGGGCGGATTCCGGGTTTCATTTCGTTACCTACTTGGGCTCTTATTAACTACAATCCTATCAAGGTGTCTTTCATCTTTAAAAACTCTCCTACTCATTCGACCGATCGAAGACTTTATGTATTTTATCATTCAACATTTTTGACAAAAAAAATAAAAAATAAAAAATAAAAATAAAATTTTTAACTTTTTATCTACATTTTAATTTAATAAAAATTAAAATTACTGGCACAATCTACCAAGATAAAAATAGCCCGGTTGGATTAGGGTTAAATATTTCTGAAAATATCTAATTTTGGACTTTGTACGAAGATTCTTTTACAAAATCCATGCAAATGTTTTTGGTTGTTCTAATAATTCCACATAAATCTTAATTAATTATGGAAGGTTCGATTTTCGACAGTTTCTAAGGCTACTTTCATCTAAATATCGACCTCTAAACTTTGTATGCGTTCTATCTCAATTCACATTTATATGGTTTCTATTCACATTTATATGGTTTCGATTAATATGAGATTTTTTGGTTCTTCTTCTTAACACAAAAACATTTCTGTTTATGGATAGTACGTTACTAGATTAAATACTGGGTAAGGACAAAAAACCTCGATCCTCGTTGGTCTATATGCTAGCTGGTCTCTTGATTAGACTTTGGGATCGTTTCCTATTATATTCTATGTTCTAAATCAACTGGATTCGAATAGATTAAAAATAGAATGTTGTTCCATTTGCATTATGGTAGAATAGACTCTGTTCCATTTTTTTTATTCTCTTCTACAGTTCTTTGAATGGTGATTGTGTCACAATAGAGAAATCTATTTGGTGGATGGATTTGTGTAAATAACTTGACCATCGGCACGAGAATTCTCCTAATTCTTCTAATGACTACTTAACATTGAATTTGTTCATACACAGTGTTTCTGTCTGAAAAATTGTACGCTTTTGTGGCTGATATATTAGTCGGGTATATAGGAATCAGGATCAGAATCGGCCAGTTTGTTTTACGTCGTTTTTTCTCCAGTTTTTTTTTATAATTCGTTCCATTTTCAGTTGTGTGCACGGCTCAAAGTCTGATTAATTAACACCTTCGCTACCAGTCGTTACTTATGGGTTTATGTTTCTATTGCCAGTCCAGCGTCACATATGTGTGACCATTTTATTAAGACTACATATTTACTACAAACATTTTTGTTAGAAATAAAATTTACAGAATTCGTTACTTATTTATGTAGAATCGTAGACTTTACAATTACGTCATGTAGAACTGTCATTCATTTACGTATGTATATCGATTGATTTGATAATACACTAACAAACTCATCAAAAAATGTAGCTCCATTATTAAATTGCTTGCAATTTGCCTCAAAATTATTTTTTTACATTTTTTTTTTTTATTATAAATTAAATTTGGTTATTTTTTAGGCAATCCAAAAAGCTTACTGTCTGCACAAATTGATGATTCGTCTGCAATTAGACGTGCTTGTTCGCTTAGTGATTTGAGTATGGGAAAAGGTAAACGAAAACACTTTTCCACTATTTTTTTTTTTTTAGTTATTCTACCGTCAATATTTCTTGTAGTGTAGCTGAATTTTTAGTATGATGATTTATGTGGTTTTCTTGTAAACAATTTTTTTTTGGGTTTTCATAATTGTGCTAATGTTTCGTAATATTTTTTTAAAAATTAGGTTTTAAATCAACCAGCAGTACCAGCAGTACTGCATCACCCTATAAACCTATACCGAGTAATAGACAAAGTATACCAAACCGAACAACAACAAAACGAACCGGTTCATCTGCTGGAAAATCTTCATCGTCTTCAACTAGCGGTATGGGAATCCGAAGTATTTCAGTTGGCACATTAAATCATGCGGTAAATTAAAACGTTTTATGATTCGATCTCAATATTTTATCCAATTTTATGGTTGTTGTTGTTGTTGTTGTAGAGTGATTCGGATCCTGAGGCAAATAATGCACGCGGTGGAATTTTAAGACCGACCATTTCTTCTCAGAATAAAACGAATGGTGGAGTCGGTAAGTGTTAAATTATGGTCATACACAAAAATAAAAAATTCTAAAATACTGACACGTCTATTGTCCAGCTCCATCAGCCAGACAATATAATAACTCAAAGACTGCAGCCGGTATTATTAATCGAAGACGAAGTGGTTTGACAAATTCCTATAGTAGTGGTGAGTTCTATTTTCTATCTGCCTAAGATTTAATATTTTTTTTAAACAAAATTTACTTATAGTAAATCTTTCGACTGCCGGTCAAGATGATTCTAGTTCCGAGGAAGCTCAATCAAATCCACCGAACAATGTAAAACCGGCCATACCGCCACGACCCCGAAGTATATCCGTTGATCATAAACGTTTCAATGGAATTCCTGGTATGATTGGCAGTCCTTCACGAAATAAGGGAACAAATTTTGAAGATTTGCCATGCAAAGACATTGACGTTGATAGTGCCGATTGTATGTTAATCGATTTTTTATTTTTTTTTGGCCCTAAATTCCATGATTTGTTATTTTAGTGACGTCACAACTTTGTTCAAATATCATATCACAATTGATGGTGACCACCAATTCGGTAATGCAACTTCATCAACGATTGAAACATAGTGATGAGTCAACCGGAGCCAGACATAAGAATTTAATGTTAAAGGAATTGGAAAATGCTGTGATCATGACTCAATCGATGCTTACGAAAGTAACAAATAATAGGTAAGATTCCTTTCCGATCCATAACAATCCTTTTAGCATTGATCAGTTCAGTTAGGGAATGTTTCCGACCAATGTTTTCTCATGTATTTGTCGTCCAATAACACGGAAAGCCTGACTCCAAGCCTGTATCATTTTGAGTTTCTAGGAAGGGTTCATGTATCCGTGGTTGTCTTATGTTCTAGTAGTTGACTATTGTTTTTTTACTTTTGACTTCTGTGATGAGTTGACAAAAGATTTGGAGAACGGAACGTAGTAACACCAATGTACCAAAAAATAAGTGAATACAGTCAGAGAGAGATGACTAAAAAAATGACTCCATTACAAAAAATCCATGCTTGAGGCTGTTAAATGCTTTTCTAAGAGGAGAGTGTTAAGACAAGTCACAGTTTCACCTTCAAAACAGTATGTAGACAGTAGGGATTGTAAAGACCAGCTTTCGGTCTGATCCTTAAAAAAAAAGCCTACCGACCAAATAACTTAGAACATTGAGTAGTTGCCTTTGTAGTGGGAGTTCCCAGGTTCAAGACCGACTAGGGGAGTGAAACATGATGTGTTTTTCTCTGGCATGTTGATGTGAATCTGAGGCCGGGTGGATGGATTGCACTTAAAAACAGTCTAAATAGTTGCAATTATCTCAAGAATGCTTAAAGAGTGGCAGTGGAATAGCGAGCATTTATAAGGTTTCTAGAAAAGGAAACACATCAAGTGCTGCAGTTGTTCCACACAAAAAAGAGATTGTCATGTCAATTGAGATAAAATGTTAAACAGAGTTACAGTAAACGTGGAATAGCTATGAACCCGAAAAAAGTGGTCTCTGCCTGGTGCAATATAAACACCACCACCCTAATCTTTGTCATATTTAGAAATTGATTGTAAGATCAAAATAGCTGCGGGGTTAAGTTAAATGGACCAATAGCATTAATTGCTGATTTAAATACATGAATCAATAAACGTTTTCTAGTTACATATTGTAATCAATTCTCATAGCGACAATACGAAATCTTTCTTTATCGACATTTTACCCATTCAATTTTTCCAGATCAACTAATGAGAACAGTGGCCCACATGTATCATTTCATACAAATGACAATCGTGGCGTAACGCAAAACGGTGACTATGGCCAAATGATGGATAAATGTTCGGATATGTTGCACAAAGTTCAGAAGCATGTACAAAATAATTAATTGAACTGAATTGACGATATTTTTCTATTGACATTGAATTTACTATTAAACTAACACCCATCAAACGCAAAGTACATATTTTGTTGTTATTGTTTGTTGGTAACGGGGACGATAATGAACTTACTCGTAGTACATTACAGAATTATGTATAGAAGAGACACTTATTATCTCTTATCCTCTTTTCTGGTAAGTATTTCGATACTAAACTAAAGTAAAAAGTATTTTTTGTAGTAAAAATAAACAAAAAAACAAAAAAAAAAACAAAAGTGGAAAAATACTAATCCTACAGGAATTTATTAATTACTTACAATGTAAGGATATATATATATATTTGTAGTAATTGTAAGTGAATTGTTTTTTTTTTTTTTAATTTATCGTTTAAGTTCTTTAATTATTTATAACATTTTCATTTTAATGTCTCTACGTCTCTTGTACATACCTCTAATGATAGTTAATATTTTTTTTTATAGTTTTAGTTGTTTTTTGTTTTGTAATTATTTCCTCCTTGTAATTAACTTGATTCGTTAAAATTTTCTAAAATTGCCACACAATTTTTTTTTTTTTTTTAAATGCAATTTATTATCAATGTTATCGTGCAAGACTTAAGGGTACCCACAGACGATCAATTAAAATGGACAATTAAAATTGTTGAAAATATTGTCAATTAAAATTGATGAAGAATTGACCACAAACGATCAAAATTGTCAATTTTTCAGTATGGAAACACATCTATTGTGTATAGCTGCTTGCATTTTTCTCCACTTCACTTAATTTTTCGTATGCTTTTCTTTTTAAATCTCTATTTTTATAAGCCTCACTGGTCACTTTCCATAAACACTCGTTTTCTCTGTATATTTCTGTATAATTCTGTTACAAAATCTCTTGGACAGGTCGCAAAGTGACACATTTTAACGTGTTGCTTGTTCGACTGTTTGAAAAACTGACGCATACATTGACAAGAACCACACACGTTCAATGTTTATTGTGGTTACATTTTTCATGGTTTGATCCATCAATTTATTGGACAATGTCATTGATGGTCGTTATAAACGATCAATTTTAATTGATGAGAGGCGTTCGTCAATTAAAATTGACATTTAAAATTGATCGTCTATGTGACCCTTTAAAAATCTTCTTTTCAAAATCAAAATTTAAAATAAAACAAAAAAAAGTTTTTTCTTAGAGCATGCCTGATCGAAATTGAAGTGCTTAAACGATCAATGCTTAAACGATCAGTCATTAAATCCACTAATGATAGCTCAATTCAACCGCTGTAGTTAGTTGTGAGACCATGCCTCACAACTTATGTTAGGGATTTAGTATGACCGACAGCGGTCTGAGGCATATATGTCAGACGAATCGATCATTCTGCACTCGGGACGTGCGTTCCATTCTTATCTAGATGTTGTGATTGTCCGACTCTGAGTTTTTTTTTGCAGCGTTAATTAGCGGAAATATTTGTTAGGCATGTAGGTTTAGAAATAGTACATTTACGAGTACAGTTAGACAACTAATGATTGCTAATCCATATCTGACAGCTTAAAGAGCTCAAAAAGAGTTTTAATTTTGATTATTATTTCTTTGGAATAAAATTTTAGATAATCATTCATTTGGTAACGTCTACGTCAGGCATGTCAAACTCATTATTATTGGTCGACGGGTCAATTCAACAATTTTCCAATAATTCGCGAGCTACTAAAAACTGACTGTGAATACAGGATTTTCAGTTGTTTTTTTTTTATTATTGGTGTGGGGTGGGGTAACTACTTTTTTTACTACTACTACATTGAAATGTCTGCTCTACATCCTCCTGTTGTGCTACATTAATTATAGTAAAACAAAATGACTAATTAATTAATTAATTATTGCTTTATTAAAATACGCACATCTCTCCACTCTAAATCTAATTTGGACATGGATGATGATATTTTTCTCTCTTCACAAAATCGGCTATTTTTGGAACCCAAATATGCAAAAATAGAATTTGTTATTTTGTTTAATTATTTTTGTTAATTTTTTTACCATAATTTTTAATCAACTAAATTTTGATAAATCAATCTCTACCTACTTACAATTTCAGTAATTAGAGAAATTATAATCAAATTATTGACCTAAAATAAGTTTTTTTTTAGGTATATTTTGAATAATTAACACAACTACTTACTATGTACTACTAAATTACAGTCCTAGGTGTGAGTGTTGTGTACTTTTTAAATTTAATTTAAAATTAATTTGCATTCGCTTTCGATTGGTAATGATTTGGAAAATTCTGTTAATTGGCCATTGCGGTTTTTTTTTTCTCAAAATCTTAGACTACCCACGAACCATTTATTGTATGTATGAAGAAGGTTTCTATTCAAGATGGCGAAAATATTACATACATTCTCGGCTCTAGTATTGTTCGTTGTACATTTTGAGCATGCGAGAAAAATTATTATTGATGAAAATTGTATATAACATGCGGACACTTTAAAAATTGTTTTTCGGCCATTTTGAGTAAAAAAAAAACAACAAAAAAATGTTTGAGTGCCATTTTGTATATTTTCATCTGGCAATTTTCTTTTTGTTCCATTCATATTCAAGTTTAATTCTACTGGCGAGAGTTTAATTTAATTCTTATGCCCAATATTGTTGCAATCAAGGGGCAGTTTATTTGTTCTTTCGAAAATGTTTTAGTTCGAATCTTTTTTGTCGACAAATTGTTTTTCGGTTCATTGTGTTTTGTTCAGATGTTTTAGATGTGATCCCAACGTTCAGATTTAATGAGTGGGCAGTGCATAATTCGAGAAATATTATAAATTTAAATGTTTGCTGCCCATTGTCATGATTATTTATTGAAATTATAGTTTTAGTACAATTTTCATGAGGGAGGGGGTGTAGGTTCTGTTGTTCTGTTTTTTAAATGGTGTTGTTGTGACTTAAGTTTTTAATTAATTTTAGTCAAAAAACATACAAAAAAATAAAAATTCTATTTCACACTTTGCTCATTAAATGCAACGGAATCATGTCTCCAAAAATGATTATTACCTCTGGATTGCCGTTTATCCTGAACTCTTAAACTGTAAGAACATCATATCTGTCATTTTAATTACTTGTCACCAAGGAGTCGTTTTTTTTTATCTATCTCTCTCTTTTGTTCAGCAATTCATACTCGAGTGACAGTAATAGAAAAGTTTAAATTGTATTTTTCTCAATATGACTTCTTTTTGAGATATGCAGTTGCATTTAATGAGCGACATAAAGGTGACATTTAGACGAAAACATTAACAATAAATTGCTAAAGTAAAAAAATCAGGGAAACTTAAAAAAGAAATTAATAAAAACAAAAAAAAAAAAATAAAACAAAATCTAGCTACACTCTAGAAAAGAGAGAGTAAGAGAGATAGCACTCACGCTTATAAGGAAAGAAATCTTTGACTACCTAAATATTTATTATTAATAAAACCTAATAAAAAAAAAAACTGTTTTAATTAATTATAAAAGAAAGAAGAAGAAAAAAATAAAAAAAAAAATAAATATACAAATCAAAGTCGTATTAGTTTACCCTACATTAAGCAAAAATTGATAGTCTTCTCGTAATTTATGGAATTATAAATTGTTTGTAATAATTATATTGTAACTATGTAACTGATATGTGAATATTAATTAAATAATTATATGAATTACCATAATTAATCTTATTCTAATGTCATATTATTATTATTATTATTATTATATTTCAGTAGTTATGATGTTTATCGTTTTATCAAATATACATAACTATTAAATATTAAAAACTAAAAAAAACATAAAAAATAAAAATACGTTTTTGTAACAAATAAAAAATAAGATCCATTTTTTGAATGTGTTTTTGTTTTTTTACAACCAACTTTTTCTTTCAGATTTTTATGATTATTGGACCCAACATTCTTGTTCCCGTGGGTTTTGTCATTATGGCAATACTAATAAGATTCGTTTTTGGCTTCAGTCTCTATGGAGAAAAAAAAAATCAAAAAATGCAACTATTCCAAATTGGCTGGCCATCGTCAGACGCCTACAGATAGGATAGTAGGTTATTGCATGTCTTAACCACTCGCTCTCACTCTTGTAATCCTCTAGCAGACCAATTGATTTTACGACACAGCGTTTCGCTTCCAACATTCTCTGTGGTTGTTTGTGAATGCGATCACTTTTGTATTCCCGTCGATGTAGGCGCAGGCCCCTCCCATGCTAGAGGATTAGCACTTTTTTTTATGCAGTTCTTGACTGACACCGAATTTGGCATTTAAAGTCGATGTGGCATTTCGATATTTGGATAGAAGATGATAGGGATGAATTAGGATGTCATTAGAAAGGATTTGGTTTCATTACATCCTTATTACCCATCGTTTTTCTCCTATGAGCAATTAACAGTCCGCAAGGCTGAGCGAAATAAAAAATGTTACTCAGGAGTTAATCATTCTCGTTTCAGGTACGTAAATTAAGATATCGCATCTCATTTAGTTGGATAATGAATTGATGTGTAGAAAATCACCATGTCGATAAGATTGGCTCCATTTATCTTTGTTCTTTATGTCCAAAGATGTCTTTAATCAATTAAACAGTCCCGTTCTGTTTGGAATATTTGCCTTCACTATTGTTTTTCACCATTTTTCAATTGTTCATTACTCTTGGCGATGGTGATATGTAATTTTTTTTTTAATTGTACCTACCTACATGCTCTAGTATTGATCCCTACACAAAGAACAACAATACAAAATTGAAAAGAAAAATATCCAATTAAAGAACATCCACACTGAACTTTGAACAAATTTTCATCCAAATTATTAAATATTTAATAAAAAGGGATAATAATAAAAAGGATAATCATCGATGAAGCACAATATTTGAGTTTCATTATTCCCTCTTGTCGTTATACATACCGAACCGAGACATCGCATCCTATAACCAAATATACATACTTAACATAATATGTTTACGGACGGATTAGCACAACCCCAATTTTTCAATGTAAATAAAATAATTTTGTTTTCGATTGTTCGAAATTACTTAAGTGCTGTGCGCGCATACAAATTTATTAAGTCAGTTTTGATTGAACGATATTTGTTTTTTTTTTTTCGTTTGATTGTTAATAATGCAGAAAATGAAATTCTTTAAGAACTGCTATGATGGGAATATTTCGATCGCAATATAAAAAGTACCTACTGTACTATCCAACAAACCACTTCAGTATAAAAAGGGGTTTAGAAGATGCACAACGAGACAAGATCACCCAGCGGCGACATAGAACACCTCACCTAATCATCAAAACAAACAAAAATCCACTTTTAATACCTAATGGACAGATGGTGTTTAGTATAAAATCGGCTCTTTTCATCATTTCAATAAATTACAACAAACGCCCCACCCCCTCTTTAAATATACGCATGTACGTACATCGTACATATTGTACAATTGTACATATAGAACAACAACATCCAGGAATTTTCATTCAATTGTGCCTACAATATAAATGTTCTATAAATGTAATATGAATCGACTTTTTACCGACACCCTCATCGACATCATTCCACCCCTGGAATCGTATATATATGTTTCTGACAGTATAACAGTAAATGATGTTTGATAAACCATCCTCTCTTAATACCTTTAACATTCAGAGTGTATTTATGTACAAGAAGTGAAGAGACCTCGCATTGATACAAAAGATATACTAACACCCCCCTCCGACCACCACCTAATATACTACTGCCACCCCCACACTTACAATTTCATCCTTTTTAATACGAGTTGTTATAATAGAAAATGTTCATCTGTGTGATCCCTTAGACCTAAATCTACATTACATACCAAAAAGGGTGTTCAATGTTCGTGTTAGCAATTTGGCGCCTTTACTTTTGAATAGTCTCTCTTTCTCTCTTTCTCTCTCTGTTTAGTTCGGTATTATAGATAGAGAGTCCTGTCTTCTGCTGCTGTTGCTGCTATGTTGTTTGTGCCACTATATGCTCTGAAGTTTCTGTATGAATGATTTTTGGGATATTTGAAGTGGGTCGTTTTTTGGGGAGATATACCTACCCAGCAACTATACATAATACATAATCTGTATAGAATTGGTATATATGTGTATGGATAATGCCAGAAAAGGCAGAAAAGATAAGGAGAAAATGTCGGAAAATTTTATTGGAATGAGAGGAAGAAGAAGAAGACATTTGGTGCCAAGTTATTAGACGATTGAATAATCCCGCTCTATGCATACGTTCAATGTTTACAGTGGCTTTAGCTTTAGATGTGAACGAAGGGTTGTTTGAATCGCTTTAATACCTACTTATTGTTGTTCAATTTAGAAATATATACAGATTTATGTCGCCTTTTTTTCAAGGATTTGCACAAACATTGAGAATGGACTCTGTGCATAAGTGCTAATCATTTCATCATCGTATATTACCACCTATATAAGTAGGTACAGAGCAGACACCTATTACAAAGGCAACCTATCTCTGGAAGGGGAAGCGTAAGTGTACTACTTGCTAGGTACATAATGCTAAGAACATTTCATATGCATCGGAACAAAAGGCCCGACCGAGGAGATGGACATTTCAAATTCCACGATCCATGGATTTTGAATGAAGTTTTTTGGTCATAGAGCAGCTCAAATCGGGATGACCTTCAAATATGTTATCATGGTCATCATTCTAAGTAATAAAGTCTTTGAAGGTCTTATGTTATTTTTATAAAATGGCGGAGTTATGGGCAAAATACATTTTTCGGTAGACGTAACTTTTGAGGCACAGTGTGGCCAAACTATTGGGCGCAGGTTTAAATGCTCGGTATGTAATTAAAGACGAAAGATCCAGCTTTTTTTAAAAAATTAGTAAAATTTTCCGATAGAGCAAATTTACCGAGAACACGTCTGTTTTAACTTTTTAGATTTTATGTTTCCCAGAAAATAAAAAAAAAACAACCAATTTCCCAAGATATTTATCAATGGGTTTTTATATTTTATGAATCTAGACTATATTACATAAAATCTAGGAGAAAAAAGTTTTAAAAAGTTTTGTTCCTTCTATTCTTAATAAATTGCTGAAAATATCTTTGCACGGCGTATATTCATGTAAGGTATTTGTGGAAAATTTCCCACGGAAAAACCACCAGAGCTGAAAAAATTCCAATGATGCCGAATTATAGACAATAGATGTAAGTTTAATATTTTCCTAGTTTCAGAATTTTAAAAGCGATTTACTGGTTCTTAGGCTCATTTTAGAGGAGTGCTTTCTAGCGTGTTTGCCCTTGAATAGCAGGTGGCCTATTGGTTCGACGGACGCAGCCATGCTCTACAATCCCTCAAATTTTCAGCTTGATCGGAGCACATCGACAATAAAATCATTGTGTTTATCGTCTAGTTTCGTTGACAATGATTAAGTTGGTAAGTGCCCAGGATCTTCTTCTGTGAAAAATGTTTATTAATTGCAATTAATCAGTAGACGTAAAGATTGTTTATTTTTACCTTGGATGCATTCTATTGATGATTGTCCCTTTGCGTACTTTAAGATGTGGGATTCTTTGTTGGTGTCCTTTGAGCTCAATATTTTCATCTTTTTGTATTTTTGTATTCTGTCCTTGTTTTTATGCGAAATCGGTTCCTTTCTTGGTAATGGTTCCTATCCACAGTTTTTTTTTTATTCTTCCTCCAGATAAGAATTGTTTTCTAATCAATTACATTATTTTTTTTTATCTGAAAACATTTCAGTCGTCTTAACTTCCATTTTCACCATTTTGTTTTATAGCTTGGCTAGCATGAGAGTGGTTAATACTGTTCTTCAGTGGTAGCACGAAAATTCCCCGAAAAACAATTCCCCGAAAGCACAATTCCCCGAAAACGACAGTTCCGATCGCCAAAAATTGGGTTTTCAGGGAATTGTTGTTTTGCGGGGAATTGTCGTTTTCGGGGAATTTTTGTTTTCGGGGAATTGTCGTTTTCGGGGAATTGTCGTTTTTGGGGAATTGTCGTAGAACCTTCTTCAGCATGTGATTATTCTAAAACAAAATACAAATTAGAGAATGTAAACAATTAGATCATTCGACCTACAATTCATTTATTTATCATTTTGTACCAGCCGGCATGCCAGATAATCCTTTAAAGGGAAAATCAATCCGTCCAAATTTCATGTGGTAAAATGCTCTATTATTAATTGTTAGCTAATTTTTTTACTCACCTTCATAAATAAGATCTCAATTGCCATCGTCTTTTACAAAAAAATATCCTTAATCCTCTTTTCGCAAGTTTACAAATTGATGAATAGTTCGTTCAAGTTTATTATTTATCTACATATATGTATTTATGTACTACATAGACCCATAGACATAGTATTTGTATACAATACATAGATAGATGTGGAACTTTGAACGATCTTTTCTCATATAATAAAGACACCAAAAACTAATCCGTAATGTATTTTGTACTGTGCTGGATTCTAAAGGATTTAAGGTTCAGTAATTTTAAATTATGAGATTTATGTAATGAATTGAGTTTTGTGTTCATTTTATCTTATAAATTTCTTAATAACGATTTGAAGGTAAGGGAAATATTTTTGATTTTGATAATGTTTTAAGTCATTTTATCACATTTTTTATTATTCATTCGATTTTTTTTTTAATTTAATTGGAATTTGGAACGTCTTCTTTAAAATATCTATCGTATAGTTAAAAATGTCTCTTAAAGTGGAAAAATGATCAATAAATTCGTGTACTACTTCCATAGAGAAGTCCGTCCGTCCGTCTGTTCGTGATCAAGATTCCAGCCAAACGACTGAATTTTAACAGTTTATTATGTAGTTTATTATATTTTTGGGGCAAATCGAACAAAAAATAGGGGAGTTCACCTAATTTTGATATGAATCATTCATTTACTCGAAAGTAGAAATGTAAAAAATATTAATATGACAACAATTATTGAGAATATAAAAATAAAGAATAAAGAAATAAAGACAAAAAACTTGTACAGCCTAGCGTTATGGCGCTGCAATCAATTTTATTGAATTTCTTGGGTTTTTAATCATTTACTCGAAAAGTATTTAGATT